>JARQZK010001677.1:0-25000 GCA_030704885.1 Cynegetis impunctata | reverse complement strand
TGTTTTCAATGAATTTATTTGAAGAGTTGTCGGTTTTAATAGCCAAATTATGATTGTTACTTCGATTGAGAGATTTATTTTGTTGCATGATTATACAATACCTACATGCATTTAAACCAAGCAGATTAAGCCTGTGCACTTGTATGTTTAAATGAGTGAAACATAAGGATTTGAATAAATCTATATACTACCTATATTGGATACTTACATGGGTGTCATTTCTATCAGTTTCTTTTCATCTATAATCTCAACTAATTTCAACATATTTTCTGGCTTGATTGGTGGATCGTAAAAAACTTCTCCAATCTCTGATCTAGGACAATTTGAGTATGCAGTCGAGATGTACAAGAACGACTGGAATAAAAAATCTATTTTATGTATATATATATATATATATATATATATATTTTATCTAATATATAAAATTCTCGTGTCACGGTGTTAGAAGTTAAACTCCTCCGAAATGGCTCCCCTTGATTTAATTTTTTTATTTTTCAGATCAAATTTTCTGTTCTATTTTTTTATGATGCAGCATTCGAAAATACATACACTCCTTTACTATCAACCCCTATTTTTTTATTTGTTAAACTCCTCCGAAATGGCTCGACTGATTCTCATGAAATTTTGTATGCATATCGGGTAGATCTGAGAATCGGACAACATCTATTTTTCATCCCCCTGAATGTTATTTTTTAATTTTCAGATAAAATCTTCTGTTCTATTTTTTTTATGATACAGCTTTCAATAGATCGTAATATATTTTTCATACCCCTAAGGGGAGGTCAACCCCAAACATTCTTATAAATTTTTAGGACATAATTGTTTATTTTTATTTTTTTTTATGATGTTGCATTGAACCCATATTTTTTAATAGCCATTTTAATAATTTAAACAACGTTTGCCGGGTCAGACAGATTGATAGATAGATAGATAGAAAGAGATAACTAAGAGATATATAGATAGATAGTTGGTTAGATAGAGATACATCGGCAGATAGATGAATAGATAAAATAATAAAATAATTTATGTGGTAGAACAACGTTTGCTGGGTATATAAATAAATATATATATATATATATATATATATATATATATATATATATATATATATATATATATATATATATATATATATATATATATATATATATATATATATATATATATATATATATATATATATATATATATATATATATATATATATATATATATATATATATATATATATATATATATATATATATATATACTAGCTGACCCAGCAAACGTTGTTCTGCCATATAAATTATTTTTATCTATCTATTTTATAGCACAAATAGAATCTTCTATTCTCCACGACCATCACAGAATTCGCCAATTCTGATATCAAATTTGATTACAGAATGCTGGAATTCTATCTCTTGAGATTGAAGAAATATTCTGCAACACCTCTGCCCCCATGCAATTTAAATGTATTTACATTCTATCCCTTGTTATAGAATAATATTCTCACACTGGCTAGCAATAATAACATTAGCCTTGACGCAGTTGACTGTCATCGTAGTGGCAAATTTAAGTAAGTGTCAAAATTATTACTGTCACGTTTTCATTCGATAATATAATAAGTATCATGAATTTATTCAGTGATATATTTAAAATTTCTGATCTTGGAGAAAGTATAGTCTGCTACTCGGTTAGAATGAAAATTCGTGATGCTCGTGGTTCCTCACGCTCGTCTTCGACTCGCGTTCGGAACTTTTCCACTCGCATCGAATTTTCATTCTAACCTTGTTACAGAATATACTATTCTATCACTATCTGACCCGGCAAATGTTGTTTAAATTATTAAAATGGCTATTAAAAAATATGGGTTGACATAAGGTTGAAAATTTAGAGTTGTATGTATTTTTTAATGCAATATCATAAAAAAATAGAAAATTTTGTCCAAAAAATTCATAAAAATGTATGGGGTGGACCACCCTAATCAATTAGGGGTATGAAAAAATATATAACGACCTTTTCTCAGACCGACTATTGTTATTTTCGATTGCCATCTTGCAACCCCATTGCGAATCTGTGGATAAAATTTAAAAAATTAAAATCGCGATGGAAAAATAAGGGTTGATCGTAGAAGGGTAAAAAATTGAGAGTAATATGACTTTTTTCATTCTAAGTGATGACAAAATAAAAATAAAAATCTTGCCAAAAAAATAGAAGTTTATAATTAACAAATAAAAAATCGTAGAGGAGTGAAAATTTAGGGTTGTATATATTTTTGAATACTGTATCATAAAAAAAAATAGAGCAGATAATTTTGTGTGAAAAATACAAAATTAAAATTGAGGGGTGGACCACACTTAACATTTAGAAAAATAGATGTTGGCCGATTCTCAGACCTACCCGATATGCACACAAAATTTCAAGAGAATCGGTCAAGCCATTTCGGAGAAGTTTAACTTCTAACACCGTGACACGAGAATTTTATATATTAGATATATATATATATATTTATATACATATATATATATATATATATATATATATATATATAAAATATATATATATTTTATATATTTATATATATATATATATATATATATATATATATATATATATATATAAAGAAGAAATCTATTGCGGGGAAAAATAGTATATATAAGAAGCCAAATTATTATCGGTCTAGCCCGCATATGTCGAAGCAGCCGTTGACACGTGTTTCGGACTCATTGGTCCTCATCAGAACGGCGTAGCCAAGTATGCGATGGAAAACCTGGAAATGGAACAGCAACAACAAACGGAATCCTCTGCTGCGGAAGACAATCACACATTTGTGGTACATTGCTCGAGCTCTCCGGTTTGGGAGATGCGGTCAAACTCATGACCACGGAGGCAATTAATGCCATCCGCGAGATCCCGGACCGTGGAAACAAACTATAGAGAAGAAATCTATTGCGGGGAAAAATAGTATATATAAGAAGCAAAATTATTCGTTTTTTCCAGGTTTTCCATCGCATACTTGGCTACGCCGTTCTGATGAGGACCAATGAGTCCGAAACACGTGTCAACGGCTGCTTCGACATATGCGGGCTAGACCGATAATAATTTTGCTTCTTATATATACTATTTTTCCCCGCAATAGATTTCTTCTTTATAGTTTGTTTCCACGGTCCGGGATCTCGCGGATGGCATTAATTGCCTCCGTGGTCATGAGTTTGACCGCATCTCCCAAACCGGAGAGCTCGAGCAATGTACCACAAATGTGTGATTGTCTTCCGCAGCAGAGGATTCCGTTTGTTGTTGCTGTTCCATTTCCAGGTTTTCCATCGCATACTTGGCTACGCCGTTCTGATGAGGACCAATGAGTCCGAAACACGTGTCAACGGCTGCTTCGACATATGCGGGCTAGACCGATAATAATTTTGCTTCTTATATATATATATATATATATATATATATATATATATATATATATATATATAGTGAAACAAATTTTTAGCTGAGAAATATTAAGTACAAATTAAGAGTCCTAAATGAAAAATATTTCTATGGATATTTTGGGTATGTAATCATGTCCACATCTAGATGAACGGTGTGAAGAATACAAAGTTCTTCTCGATTACTGTTGAATGAGGAAAACTAAGAAAGACATTGTTCAAGTGTATCTATTTATCAAAATACATTATGGTTAAAAGTCCGCAATTTTTACATATTGAATAATTTTATTATCCTATTATAATTCTTATATATCTCAATTATTTTTAAATCTATATTTCATTGATTCTATATTTAAAATTACATGTCTGAGGAAAAAACTGCTAACTACATTGTTTTAACAAACACATCATTTTTTATGCCATCAAAATTTATTTTTAATTAAAATTGAATAGGTATTTTAATAATTATTACTTTGGCATTTTATTCATATGACTTTAAATAAGAAGCTTTTTTACAACTACAAAAAAGTGGTTTTTTTTCTAGCTCACCTCTAATCCTTTCGTTTCTTTCGATATTTCTATTAAATGCTTCACTGCTCTGATGTTTATATAAGTGGCTTCTTTAATTTTTTGGTCGAATCGCACAGTAGCTCCACAATGGATGACAATATTTATTTCATCTTTGAATTTCTGGATACTATCTACGCTCATTCCTAAATATGGCAATACAAGGTCGCCAGATACCATTGTGATCTTCTCTTTAAAATTTGGATTTTCTTTTTTCATCAGGTCCATTGCCTGCAAATTAATATTTAGTTAATCATAATAATGAACTATTACATAAACTGGCTCAATATAAAAATTGTTTATCGTTGTTTCCCATCTTATGATTTCATTATTATTATTAGAGTAAACAAAAAAAATAATTTTAATTGAAATTTATTATTACAATAAACTTACAGCACTTGAGAAAAGTAAATCAATTCTATCATTAATGTTTACACCTTTTTTAGGCCTCACTAGAATATATAATTGTTTGATATTTTTACAGGCCCTCAAAATTTTCTCTAATATCAATTTGCCTAGGAATCCTGTTGCTCCAGTTAGAAAAACAGACTTTCCATCGAAATATTGTACTATGTTGCTACCATCTTCAACTTCAAATTCGTTGTTCGTACAAATGAGCCTAGAAGACCATTTTTGCTCATTTTCCGAGTTCATTTCTTCTATTTATCTGAAAAACTATGAAACATAGATTATAATGAACAAATCAAATTCGATAAAATCGATTTACAAGTAGTTATTAGTTGAATTCTTTTTGAATAGAAGGATGGGGTGACGAAGGGTTTTATATATTTTATTGAAATAGAGGCAAACGTGAATGATAATAATAATAATAATAATAATTTATTGATCTTTTAGGACACTTAACAATGTGTATAGGATAAGTCAATATTACAAGTTAATAATTACTATTCTATCATTTACATCAACAATTACCATTTCACTGAGTGATCAATGAATCAGAGAGAAAATCTTTGATATTTGACTTATTATTAGCTGTGGTCTATATGGTTGGGAAACAGTCTAGGGCACAGGTAGTACCATGTTCAAATACCGGCTAAGATATGGATGTTGTACCGGGTGTCTGATTAAGAGAGTCGCGCGGCTGTATCTCACAAACTATTCGTCGTAGAGACTTACGGTAAAAAATTTTATAACCAAAGTGGCAAACAGAAACTCCAGGAAATTATTTTCAGGTTTCTAAGATGGACGCCTGGAGGCGTAACCGCCATCTGAAACTTTTAAAGTGATTTCTTTCTGAAATTCATCTAGTGAATATACCAAAAAAATATTTGTTGTTTAAAACTGAGCTTTATTCGAGTTATTTTCATTTGACACTTTTTGACGTATCTATTGAAATTAAGTGGTGGGGGTTGATTCAATGTTTTTTGAATAAATAGCTGTAACTACTGAACGACTGAACGGATTTCAACAAAGTTAATCTCGTTGGGAAAAGCATTTATTGCTTCATCGAAAACATTTTATCTGTGGTCTGTCAAATTTTTAGTTATGCCGGTAGAGAGCGTTTTTTGATATAATAACAGAAAATTGCTAATTTCTCTTAAAAATTAAATGCAATAACATAACTTTTTTTCCATAAAAATGTATTATGATGATGCCAAAATAGACTAGTGAAAACCGTATCTCGATATCTTATTCCTAGCCTAAAATATCGAAGAAAGAAAATTTAGTTATCATATGATTCAAAAAGACGCCATCACACCGGTATTTATTTTCATTTATCTATATTTTTCCAAGAATCAATGATGAAATTTCATCATTCAATGATTATCATATAGGTACTAGTATTCTTAGTTCAAAAAAATTTTATAAACTCGTTTAGGGGCATAATAATCAATAAATATAATTTGTGAAAGTGCAAGAAGGTAGTCAGAATAAGAAGAGAAGGCCATGAAGAAAAAATAAATGCCTAAAATCAACTTGTCAACAAATATTAAAAGTGAACTTATAATGGCAATGTAATGAGTTTTTGTGGCACACACAAGTAAGGACTGAAAACTATTGAAATGTATTTACGAACAATGAAGATGTTGATATGTTTGCGGTATATTTTGAAAGTTTTCAAAATGCGGCAATGGCACAAAGATTATATAGAACTCGATTTCCAAATTGGCGTTCACGCCATGGGAGAATTTGTTGGGCATATTTGAAGAAAATAGAGAATTTTCATCTGAAATTTATAGGGTCGAAGCTGCCAGTATTACGCAAATTTCGGACTAAACGCGGAAAAATTCTCGCATGGCGTAGACGCCGAATATAGAGCACTGTATATTCTTTTTGCCAATGCCACATTTTGAAGAATTTCAAAATATACCGTCAGTGATATCAACAGCTTCATTGTTTGTAAAATGTATTTCAATCTTTTTCAATCCTTACTTCTGTGTGCCACAAAAACTTATTAAACTGCCACTATATGTATAATTTTAGTATTTGTTGACAAGTTGATTTTAGGCATATGATTTTCCTTCATGGCCTGCTCTTCATATACTGACTACATTGCACTTGCATATTATTACATTGGTTATTATGCTCCCACTCGATTTTTTTTGAAGTTTTTGAAATAAGAATGTTATTTTTTGAGAATCATAAAATCATTAAATTTAATCATTGATTCTTGGAAAGAATACAGATAAATGAAAATAAATACCGGTGTAATGGCGTCTTTTTGAATCATATGATAACTAAATTTTCTTTCTTAGATATTTTAGGCTAGGAATAAGGTATCGAGATACAGTTTTCACTAGCCTATTTTGGCATCATCACAATACATTTTAAAGGAAAAAAAGTTATGTTATTGCATTTAATTTTTTAGAGAAATTAGCAATTTTCTGTTATTATATCAAAAAACGCTCTCTACCGGCATAACTAAAAATTTGACAGACCACAGATAAAATGGTTTCGATGAAGCAATAAATGCTTTTCCCAACGAGATCAACTTTGTTGAAATCCGTTCAGTCGCTCAGGAGTTACAGCTGTTTATTCAAAAAAAATTTAATCACCCCCCACTACTTCATTTGAATAGATACGTCAAAAAGTGTCAAATAAAAAAGACTCGAATGAAGCTCAGCTTTAAAGAGAAAATATTTTTTTGGTATATTCGCAAGATGAATTTCAGAAAAAAATCACTTTAAAAGATTTAGATGGCGGTTACGCCCCCTGGCGGCCATCTTAAAAACCTGAATGAAAATAATTTCCAGGATTTTCTGTTGGCCACTTTGGTTATAAAATTTTTTACCGTAAGTCTCTACGACGAATAGTTTGTGAGATACAGCCGCGCGACTCTCTTAATCAGACACCCGGTACATCTTCTTGAGTTTTCAATGGTTATAAATCTCAAATTGTGCTGGTTGATATACATAGGTTACAAGCCCATTGGCCGTTCGGAACCTGTATTATGTATGTCCCTAGTGAGTATATATAAATCTATATATATATATATATATATATATATATATATATATATATAATATATAAAATCTATATATATATATAAATTTATATATATATATATATATATATATATATATATATATATATATATATATTGTAAGATTCCAACTATATGTTAAAACAAATGTAAAAAAGGTTATTTACAGCCCTTCACCATTTTTTACTAGCATAATAAAGAGCTACTTAACCTGTCCCAAACCTTAAAAGAAAGTGATTATTTCTGGGCAATCCTTTTTTAAAATTTTTCCAGTAATTGAAAATTAAGTTGTTATATTCATTTGTACTGTTTTCTGTTTTTCATGTATTGAAAACATAATTTAAATTTATTATACGTTTTAATAGTCATATTTTTATCACTAAAAATTTGAAGAATTTTTATTCATAAATCATTATTCAATGTATACTGTATAACGTGAACTCGAGGAAGAAGAGTATGATATATTTCGTGAACCACTGATTCCTTTTTATAATTTAACCGACACATATTGTAAAAATAACTGTAATAGTTCTTTATTCAACTCACAAGATTAACGTAAAAGTTAATTTTTCAATAACAAAAAAAGCACTTGTGTGTGTACCTTACCCAATCACAAATTATTTCACTAGAACTAGTTTTTTAGCTGTACTTTGTAGTACTAATGGCAATGAACAAACTTGAAGTCATTATGATATCTAAAATCATAAATATTCAATTGAGTATTGTATTACTAAGTATTACAAAGAATACATAATGTCCGTAATAGTATAAATCAAAAAAAAAATGAATAATAATTCCTAAAGGTATATGTGATATTGATTTGATATAACTCAAAATAATAATCTCTTACATGAACTTATATCCATTGATTATATAACTCATGAATGAATAAGCCAATAGAATCCGTGAATTTTGCATAACTACTGCATATTGATAAGTGAATATACCCTTGACGAAGTGATATAATCGTTTTGGTGTTTCGCCTCGTGTCAAAATCTGAATGTTTTCATATTGACGATGTTAAAAAAAATTAATATTTTTTATTCGTTATATAATCAGTAGTAATACTATGAGTACTTCAAAATAATCAGGTTACACATCATCTTAAACTTCCTTCATAATTACAAAGAGTGTCAGTTTGACAGTCTAAATAATCCGACCGCGAAGCGGGAGAATTATTCTGTCAAACTGACACGATTTGTAATTATGAAGGAAGTTTTAGATGTGTAACCGTATTTATTTTGAAGTACGTATTGTATTTGATACGATTATTTATTGAGTAAATTAAGTAAAAATATCCGAATCGACTCATTTTTGAACAGTTAATCATAAACGTCAAAATTTGACGGTCCTGTTAGTTTCCGATTGGTAGAGTTACTCTATATATAATCAGGTATTATCGAAATTATATAAGGTAACTTAACTGAGTTGATCGTTCTGATTGGTTGAAAATTATACGAAAAAAATAATCGTAAAGAATACCACTCGAGCAATCGAAAATAATCGATTATACTGACCTCGTCACTCGACGTATTTTCTTAAAACATCACTCGAGCTGGGCTCTCGTGGATGTTTCGCAAAATTCGTCTTGTGACTCGGAAGTATAATCGATTATTTTCGATGCTCTTGTGATATTATAACTGATTATACTGACAGATTGAACTGAAATTCTTTTTTCTCGAAATCACAAATTTGCCTATTCTTCTCGTCTAAATTCTATACATATGCCTACGACTAGGAGACGGATTGGCATCTGTTGTATTCAATCTAGTTTTAGAGAAAATGGTTAGAGGTATGGAGGTCCACACAACAGGAACAAACTCAAATAAATAACATCAGATATTGGGATATGCAGATGAATTAAACCTCATCGGAACCTCATCAGTTCAGAGCTTGAGAGACGTTTACCAGAAGCTAGAAACGGAAGCACGGAAAATGGGACTAAGTCATCAATGAAGAAAAAATGAAATTTCTTCCCATTGTGCCAACTATAAGGATAAGACAAAATATACAGATGCATCACAAAAACTTCGAAGTGAATAGTTCGCGACTTTAAGTACCTTGGAACTCATATAAATGATAAAAACAAAATCTCGGAAGAGATGCTGCACCGAATTACAGCAAGGGCATATGGTACCCTATATAACTGATTTAAATCAACACTATTAATCAAGCAAACAAAGATCCGAATACACCTACCAAGCTACAATAAGATCTATAGCAGGATACGTTCGCCAGTGCTTGTAAGATTAGAAAAAATACTGTGAAGAATATTTGGAAAAGTGTATGATGAAGACGGATGGCGTATACGGAATAACCCCAGATGAGGGCATTATGCGGAAGCTCGGAAATAATTACCTTCATAACAAAGTTGCTCAGACTGAAATGGGCTGGGAACGTAGTGAGGATTGAAGAAGACAGAGCTTCCGAGTTTGTATATGAGTTTGAAATTGCCTGACCCTGAACAGAGGAAGACCAAGATAGAGATGCGGAGACAACATCACTGCGGTTGCACACGAAATGCTAGGAGTTAGAGATTGGGTGATGGTAGCGAGGCAGAGAGAGGAATGGAGGCATAGGATAAGATAGGTCTAGGTCCTCTGGAACTGTTGAGCCACAACAAGAGAGAGAGAGACTGGTATCAATACTAGTCTAAACTAGATAAAAATCTTTACTTTTAAAAACACTCTTTAACAAAATACTGTGCAAATTTTGGATTGATTGGGCCGATACTTGATGTAAATTAATAAACATATTAAAACAATGGTTAAAAATAACAATTTACACATTTATTATAAATGTGTAAATTGTTATTTTTAACCATTGTTTTAATAAATACTGTGCATTTTATTTGGACACAACGCAAAGACTTGGAGCTTGGCCGCCATTAAAGTTGTTACCTTATAATCTCCCAAGATAAAACGAATTTTTACTGAGATGACTGCCTTAGGCGTCAATATAATTTGCTTTGAATTATTTCAACTTTCTTTATAAATCCTTTGCCGTCTTTATAGACCCCAATATTATTCTATTGATTATCAGATAATGGTTCATGAATTTTGATACTCCAATTTAATTTCAATGGAGATATGAAGAATTTGCATTCTTTAGAATACCTGTAGCTCATTATTATTAAGCATAATTGAGTAACTTCTTAACCTCATTTAAATATACATAGAAAGGTTAATTATGCTTTGATTTTTGATATTTTCTTCAATTAATTTATTTTATTCGAGTATGGAGGGGAAGTTATGAGTAAATACGCTTAGTACGGTTTGTTATTTCAATATATACAGCTGTATTTATGTCAAAGTAGGACGAGCTATTGAGGAGATCCCGAAAAGGTATAAGCTGAACCCAATTGAAGAAAAAATTTTATTTATAAAGATGGTTATAGACGAAAAATAGAAAAAATACAAATGATAAGTTTTAAATTGAGTATGTTATAATTTTGTCGTTCATAGAATGAAAGAAATGAATTAAACATTAGGCTAATGTCGTCGAGTCAAGTCCAAAAAACGATTTAGGAAAAAATAATCAGCATTTATCTAAATATGTCGCAAATGGAGATAAAACTTATAGCTTTTAAAATACGTGAGATACTAACTTTCGTTGCAGCAATATTGCTTCGACTTATTGAAATTCAACAATCCTTTTAAGACGGAAGAGTAGTAAAGTGAAAATGTTGATGATAAAATCGATAAAAATTTATTGGCGAACCCCACCAAAAACTTCATTAAGGATTTTATTTCCGCACAGACGATTTCAATTTTTTGTATTATGAAAAGTAATTTATCTCATACGATTTCTTTATTTTATTAAATTTCTGAGGGATGTTACAATGTTAAAAACTTCTAACAAATTTAAATCATTATCTTGTTTGATCAAAATTGAGATGTGTCAAATTTAATTATTATATGAAAATGTATAATACCATTTTAGGGTTCCACTTGCACTTAAGTTTTCTTTTGAAAAATACTATGATGAACTAGGTCATTTTGATCAATATCCGTACCTTTGATTGTGAACAAAGGGAAATAGTTATTTCTCGTTTGTTGCTTTTTCTTCAGAATAACATTTTTGAGGCTAAAATGTCTCGTTTTACATTTTCTGAAAGCTCTTGTGGTGGATTGTAGTCGAGAGTCACTCAAATGTACTGCAGCGTCAAGAATTACTCTATACTTATATTAACATCTCGCACTTACTGAAAGAGAATATATGCATATGGTCATCACATCTAGGAATACATATAACCAGCTCCCTTAGAAAGTTGTTGAAGAATTTTCCTTGTTCACTTTATGTAACATATGGTGACACAAACAAACCTTTTAGGACCCCAGCTTGGTGATCATTTTCTTTCACGCCTTTCTGTTCCTTACTACCGCCCACCAGTTCTGTATTCCTCTCTCCCTTAAATCTTCTTGTGCCTCAGAATAACATCTTTTCTTTTATCTTCATCTTTTCCATGTTTCTACTATATCTGCACTTTTTCTCGTTATTCTAGAATTGGCATCCTTTCTATGTCATCTAGCCACATCCCTTCTATCCTCGATCTTATGATCTTGCTCCAAATAGTCTCTTCAATTCTTGTATCGTCGTTCTTAACCAACCTAGTTCTTCTTTTTCTCACCCATATGTCTGTTTAATATCCTCCTCTTTAGTCAATGTCCTTGTTTCAACTCCGTAGAGCACAGTTGGTTTTATAACTCTTTTGTACAGACGCAGTTTGGTTTTTCTAGGTATGTTTTCCGATTTCATTACTTTGTTAAGGATTCCTGCTTGATTACTCTTTTCCTTCAACTCCATTTCTGTATTCTTCTCGTCATCGCCATCATCCCCGATAACTGTACCCAGATAGAGATAGCTTTGGACTTTCAATTCTATCAACCTTTGTGCCTTCAGTCGTACCGTGAGATTTTTCATTATGTCCATGCTTTGTGATGTTGTAATTTTCATTAACTTAAGTTCATTACCTCTGCTGCTTCTATTAGAGCCTTGCAAGCACTTTTAAGTTTCCAAATATACATAGGTAGACTCCGTAGCTCAGTGGTTAGTGCGTTGGACTACTGAACAACCCGAAACCAGGTATATATATATATATATATATATATATATATATATTTGTATCGATATTTACTTATAGTAGGTTACATATTGCAAATATGGATGAGGTTAGTTAATCATTTATTGGAACATATAAGGTGCTATAAAAATGTGTGCTGAACAAGGACAAAATAAATATTTGATATCTATGCCTATGGAATGGAATTAATCATTATCTAAGTTTGACTCACTCCTACATAAAACGTTCAAGTAGATAGTGAAAATTGTATGAAAATCGCACTATCTTATCAGTATTTGATTTTCTACCGATGCTGGAGAATCGCAGGAATATTTCTGCGTAATATGTCCTAATTCGTATTCGGCGGGGTTCGTTCGAGAAGAACGCACATCATTTCGACCTCGAGTACGTCGGGTGGCGTTATGTGCAGTCATTTTTATACTTCCACACTTTTCGATCAACTGCCTGCCTCCCTGGAACGTTTTCTGAATACGAAACAAAGCAATATAAACAAACATTCTTCACTCCTGTTTCATATGAAATGTATTGGCCAACTGTGCCTTTTAAGATTGTCCGAAGGAACTATACTCACGGTTTCTTTTTTGAAGAATACAAAGACAATAACTCACATTTTTTGTAACTCATCCAATAAAAAGACTGGGACACCCAGTTTTGAATAGCAGGCACGATAAGGATAATTTATTATTATTTTTTATAAAAATTGAAATTTTGATCCTTTTCTATCTTTAAAATTTTTGTGGTATTATATATATATATATATATATATATATATATATATATATATATATATATATATATATATATATATATATTATATTTAATAAATATAGATATATATATAAATAATTATATATATAATATTTATATATATATATATATATATATATATATATATAAATTATATATATATATATATATATTATATATATATATATATATATATTATATATATATATTATATATATATATATATATATATATATATATATTATATATATATATATTATATATATATATATATATATATATATATATACATATATATATATATATATATATACAATAAGGCTTAAGCGGGTAATAATCAAGATAAAAGGCAATTTTAAGGTCATAAACCCGCATACTGCCGCAACTGTTTACACGTGTTTCGGACTTTTTGATCCTCATCAGAACAGCGTAGCCAAATATGTTTGGACAAACTTGGATATGGAGAAACAAAATAATCGAAATCCGGAACTTATCAATAAATATAAAACTTCCGGAAATTTAGTTAACGACCAGATTGAAGTATACCCTTCTCCTCACCTTAATCTGTTCAATGTCTGTACCTACTAATAGCTCTGAATGAATTGCTCATTGTTATTTAGTTTCTCTAGGAACCCCTCTGTTATATTCAATTTTCGTATAAATAGATTGTTTTTTAATACCATAGTTTAGTACGAGATAAAGTCAATATTATGACGAAACGCGTATACTCAATAGATTTTTATTTCAACCTGTGAAAAGTAAGATTTTTTTTATTTCTTTATAAAGTTATATATATATATATATATATATATATATATATATATATATATATATATATATATATATATATATATATATATATATATATATATATATATTAGGAGCTATTCTCAAGAAATATACAACAAAAAATCATCTACCACGCTATCGACTACAAATTTACAACGAATGAAAACACCAAACTGTAGCCATACACACAAATACTCTTGGCACAAACTCTGGATGTGATGAAAATTTTCCATAGCTGAATTTCCCAGTTGAAAGTTCTGCATTGCCTTCGTTAGTTACCAGGCACACAGATGGCCAAAATTGTCGAGTGGATGTGTTTTATTTTCTCTATAATTCTAATTTGACTACGAACCGAGCTACCGAAAATTTAATTGAATCAAAGCTATTTGTTACAAAGTTTGGCAATTTTATAGTCCTACACTTCTGGCAGAAATGAGAAATTCGCCCAGTAAGCAATATCTCTACGGATTATTCCTGTTTTCCGTCATTATTCGACTTCATTCATGAAATCATGTGCTTCTGGAAATTGTAGAATGGTTTCATGAAATTCGCTAAGAGCAGTAATTATATAGATATTTCAAATCATTATTTCCTACTCGAAATACATTAACAGTAATGAAATTATGATATTCAGTCCATAATGTACATCTGGGAGAAAACGACAAGGCTAATGGGACTTCCAATAAAAACAAGAAGAATTTTACAATTCCTTTTTATGTTATTGAGCTGATATTGCGATACGATCCATTGTAGATTTCAACTGTTCTCCTCAACCGCGATGCACTTCGCAGAGAGTCTATACTAGAGGTTCCCAAATTTTTTTTTCTCATAGACCACTTTGAAAATTTTGCTGGTTGCGGTGGACCCCCTGCAGCTACATTTCTAGCATATTCCCAAAACTCGACAAAAATATGAAGATTAGATCTAACTATTGAAATTTGCGTTGCGGCTGAGTTGCAACCACGAATTAACAGTTTTCCAAAAAAAAGTGAGAATTTATTGGTTAATTAATTAATTGAATTGATGGACGTCAAAAATTGAAGTTGGTCAATCACAAAAGTGATTCCATCCAACTTTACTTTCAAGAAATCTACCCAAAGCACAAGAAACCAATCAATTCTCACTTATTTTATTTAGAAAACTTCTCGCCTCCCCATTCGGAGTGGTAAAAAAAAAAGATAAATAGTTTATTTTTTTGTGTTGTATTTATTCAAATATGTAATTAATACACTATCAATTATTAGGTTTACATCACATTGTAATATGATAACAGTCGTGATATAATTAGACTTAAACGTTAATAACGTAAAGTAACTTTTGCAATGACAATCACAAAAAGTCATAATTTCAATGGGAAGGATATTCTTGATGGATTGGCAGCAAATTATCAATATTTGGCTTCAGTTTTGTTAGAAATAACCGAATATCTGCCCCTTTTTTTTGTTAAAAGGTTGGTAACGACACTAAAACTTCTTTCGACACGATATGACGAGGGAAACGCTATCCGATCATAAGCTTTTTCGCAGTTCCCCACAGTCCAGGATATTTTTCGGGTATTTCTGCCTGCAGCCAAAATGTTTGATATTATTTATTAAATTTCACCTTCAGAACTATTAGTGCTAAGGTCGAGTAGCTTATCTTGTAATATCACATTCTCCACTTCCGTTTCATCAAATGGATTTATGATCCATGGTGGTATTTCTATCGTCAAAATATCTTCAGAAGTGATTCTGCAGTCATCATGCAGGGCAAGTGAATATTGAACGTAGGTCTGAATATTCTCATCAAGGCATTCTACCTGCGACAAAGTACTTACTTTTTCCGACACTGGCAAACACTATCATCGATTCACTTTACTTTACTTTTCTTCTCAAAATTCAGAAAACTAATGAGTAACGTTCAGCATAGGTATTCGTATTTATATTGGTAAAGAATCGAATAACTTCATGCAAGATTGTAAGCAAAATAGGTGAAGTCAAGCCAACATTTTAGTTCTTCACTATCGAAACCAGATAAATTTTCGTGGACCTCCGCTTACGAATTGTGAACACCCCACGCTAATATCGTGTGGACACCCCCGGACCTTTAATCAATGGTCTATACGAATCAACCCGTTACTGCCTCGATCACTATGCATGCATCCTCGAACCCGGTGTCACCCAGATAGGGAACGAAGGTCCTTCGGATGGGACCCCAATTTGCGTACGCATGTGCGTGTCGGACGCACTTAACTTCTAAGTTGAGAAATGTTGCGACTAAGAAGCTCTTACAAAAAAGCCATAACACTCTGGGATTCGAACCCATAAATCCACACCTGGGTTTCACTATTAGACCACTCGGTCGTCAACGGCAATCGCAAGAGTGTATATTAACGAGAGTATAACGTATACGCTATATAATGAATATCCTACTATACGGAGTCATTATCTTATGGAACAAATTGTACAAGCTTTATCTGCATATGCATAGTCGATTCATCTGTAATCTGTTCTTTTATGCATATAACTTATACACAATTATTTCGATGTTTCACATCGGACGTTTTCGAGTTACTTGTACATGAATTCATGAGTACATATAATGCATTGGCGATTGACGTGGCGGAGTGGGATCAGAAAGAGAACGGAAAGAAAGAGGCAGTAAGAGAAAGGTATACAATATTCGCTTGTGTTAACTAAAAGCGTGACTTTCGTCAGTCTACTTTCGTCAGTCTATTTCCGTCACACTTTTAGTCTCGCATATTTATCAGTTTGGTCCCGCAGTGAAATCCCTATCTCCTCCAAGCCTGCCGTAAGGAATTTCGTTCAAAAAAGGAAAAAAAAACCAATTCATTTTTCTACAACTAATATGCTAAAATGTTACAGCGTTTTTCACTTTCAAAGAACAGACCTTTAGTTTCACAAATAATTTTATTTGAAATTGAATCAGATTATATGTGGCCAATAAAATGTACAGAACGTATAATATAGAAATATAGAAAAGAATAATGAAATTCTCATTTGATACAATGAAAGAAAAGAGGAAAATAAATCAAACGTAATGTTGTTTTCTTCTTTCCTTTATCGTTTTCATTCTGATTGTTCATACATAATTCAGAAATATCAGGGAATATATTTATGAAGCGTATATGTTTCGCTAGAAGATATATATTTTCGTAAATAGTCCAATTAACAAATATCAGGATACAGCAAACTGCGGCTGATGACCTCCGAAATTGGGAGGTGGTTTGGGACTGTTTCTTTATTTGTTAGATTCGGAAGCAAATGAGATTCGTATTTACTTTCTGTAAATGCCTTATATATATATAATATATATATATATATATATATATATATAATATATTATATATATATATATATATAAATATATATATATATATATATATATATATATATATATATATATATATATATATATATATATATATATATATATATATATATATATATAATATTGAACTATTACCAGTAAAATTTCAAATTGTTTTTTAAATTCCAGCTGTAATTAACAAAAAATATCAAAGAATATGGTATAGAATACCTAGTACCTATAAGTTCAATATTTCCAAAATACTTTATGATTTAGATAAAAATAGAACGCCAAAATGAAACATGACTCTTGGTATTTGAAAAAATGCAATAAAAAATACAGGTCCGTATTTGAAAATGAAAAGTTGAGGGTGGCCCAATGTGTACGATACACTATATTTACATTTTATTCAGATATTTGGAAAGGCTACAAAAAGTTGCTATGGAAAAGGGGCAAAATTTAGAAAAAACTTCGTGAAATAAGAAGATATAGGCAAAAAAAGAATTTCGAAATTTTCGATTTTTCCTGTATAACTCCAGAACTAATAATTTTTTACAATAATTTTCAACTTCTGACCCCTACTAATATTTA
Source organism: Cynegetis impunctata (assembly GCA_030704885.1). Classification (NCBI taxonomy): domain Eukaryota; kingdom Metazoa; phylum Arthropoda; class Insecta; order Coleoptera; family Coccinellidae; genus Cynegetis; species Cynegetis impunctata. Next base: position 7,053 of record JARQZK010001677.1, on the reverse strand, counting down.
TTGTTGAAATGTCATATCGATTTTAATATCGAAATCTGTGTACCAAAAACCCCTAAAACGACATATTATTCGATTTTTAAGGAAAAATTACTTTTTGTGCTAACTAACACCCCATTTCATCCCCTTTCTCTGAACAAAGTTGAATCAAAAATGGTCCAAACCGTTCTCTTATTGATACCTACCTGCTGAAATTAATAGCTCAATTCCTTGAAAATTATCAAGAGAACTAACAGATTAAACGATGAGGCCTCGGTAGCCCAGCGGTAGGGTGTATCGCTTGTAAATCGAGGTTGTGGGTTCGAGTCCCACCTTGCTCTTGGTTGTTGTGTATGCCCAATGAAATTAGAGGTTATAAATATGATTAAATGTTGGGTAATGACTTAAGTTTCAAGCCCATTGGCCGTTCGAAACCGGCGTAAAACTATAGCTCCCTTGAGCTAAAAAAAAAGAGCAACCGACTGACAGAAACTTTTTAAAATTCGTTTTGGGACTTTTTAGCCCGATATCGATAAAAAAAAATTTCAAATTTTTATACAGTTACTATACTTCCCATCACATTGTGACTTGAATGTAATAAGAAAATTTCTCATTGTTTTTCATACGGACACGTTAAGATATGCTCGGATTTCTATTTTAAACTTTTCATTGTTGTCACTGATGGTGGTTTAAATTTTCGATTTCGAAACATGGAAAGGGTTGTTGATGTCACAATTTATTTGGTCATTAGCATAATGAATGTTGGCATCCCTAAGAAGATTTATTGAGTCCGCTGAAAAGCGGTTTTCGATGTATAAGCCACTAAATCAGAGCGACAAATAGAACTTTTTGTCTATATATCTGATATGTCATGCTGTCCACTGTACCAACAACAATATCGTAAGACGTGAAACGTTGCACAACTTCGCATAAATGGTGTTCACCATTTCAACAAGAGTTTGAAGTGACACGAGTTTTCGGCGATTGGCATTTCCGTTCGACCAGAAACTTGAAACCCATCGGTTTCTGATGAAAAGTGCTTTGATTTGTTGACATGTCATTGGTCACCTTATTATAAACTATGAATGAGGTAGTTATGTGGATTCGATATCGTTGCTCACTATGTCGATGGACGGGACAACACTGAGTTCGTTGAAGAAGAAAACAGATTATCTAGTGTTTCCATCGTGTGTGGCACGGATGTCGAAATTTTTAACATTCTACCCTGATTAATGGGACAAGTCGTTGACTTTCATGGAACTAGCTCCGTTGGATGGCTGATTTGATTAATCATCAATTTTCAAGTAGGGGGGAGGGTGTACCCCTTAATATTCGCAGATAATGTCTTCCTCTGAAATTTTCTTAAAATATACTCTGATAAATACACATCAGTTTTGAATGATAAATTTTGCATATTCAAAGATGTAAATGAAGATATGATTGTCAGGTTCATTGTTCGAAATAATGTAAATTTTCTATGTCATGAAACGAAACTTATGGAAAGTATTTACTTAATCATTGTTTCAAGGATTATTTTAAATACATTAAGAAGAGTACTTAAGGTCAATTTTAGCAACTTTCTTGACTCAAGGACAAGTTCAATGTAATATAAAAATTATAGTTACTTAAAATGATAAATCAATAGTTATTTAATATATTGATCTATAGTTACTTGATGATAAATTGATCGCAAAAAGATAATTTGCAAGTTATATCCAAATAACGATAAACCTTCATTTGGTGAGAAGTTTTACGCAATATCGACTTGATAAAGTAGCACCTATTTTGTTATAATAAAACATAATAATAAACATAATTCTTTCGCCTGTGATTGATGAAAATCTCATTTTCAACTTCAAGGAATTTTTTTGCATCCCTCAGAATTGGTGTAAGAAAATGCAAAGCGGAGATATTCACTCCAATTTTGTCAAACATAACAAAATTCAATCATCCTCTGTAGATTTCAAAGAAATTAGATTCTAGAAAAAAGGTGTCTGGTTTCTGGTTTTCTTAGTTCAAAGTATATAAAGTAATCGATACTTTGATCAAATTTGTGCCGCCTCAAATTATTTCTATTCAGCAATTCGAATTCGTTTGAGAGATTCAGATAAGTATATTGAAGTGTTTGGCAACGCTTATAAAACAAGACTAAAATGTTTACTGAAATATAAAATTTCAATTGATTCTGCATAATTTAATTTTTTTCGAGGAATTCGAGAAACTGGATGAGTAAGAAAAATACACTGACGAAATTAATTCATTATTTCCAAATGTTTTTATTTTTTTCATCCCCTAAAATGAGAAATTTGAATCCGATTCGGTCAGCAAAGGAACAGAATCTTTTGATTGAAGATTATCAATTTATCCACTTTCATTTGTATTTTTTCGATATTTCATATCTTTGTACTTGCATACTTCAAAATTATAAGTAGTCTAAAAAATATATACTGATGTTATATCCCTATCTTTATAGTATCTTACTAAAATTTACAAACACTGATACTTACCAGAATTCATCATCGCTCTTCTCAACTTCTTCTTCATCTTCTTCAAGTGCCTTACCCGGTTTCGGGCGTAGGCGACCTCTCTGCAACTGTTCGTGTTGTGCGTGATACACTGATACACGAATAAAAGTAACCTACAGTTTTACGACGGTTCTGAACGTCTTTATAGAGAGGCTTTACAAGACAGAATACTTCTCGGTGGTTTGGCATTGCCTTCCGAGAGGTGGCTCCGCATTAATTCGTTGGTTCGGCCGGGATTCGATCCGCCGATCTCCTGTTCAGTAGCCCAACGCGATGACCACTGAGCTACGGAGCCACTTCTACTAAATTTATTTCACAATTCATTCTTCATTAATAAAATACCAATACGTATATTATATTAATACAGCTGATACGCACGCCTAGCACACTGTCATGTCAGTCGTATCGGACACATTTTTAGGCATATCTTTCATTCGCGAAGTGTCCGAAAAGCAGCGTGCGATTCCTTCGTTCCACTAATAGTTATAAATCGAAATTCTAAAGAATTGTTATGAATGTTTGCTTTCATTTCTTCATAAGTACTATACTCTATATACAATAAATTATTTGTGAATTCTAAACTTCTGTAATGTCACTCTTGAATTAGTGACTGTCCGAGATGGAATACGAGTAAATAAAAACTTTAGAGTAGAGTGTATACGTGAACTAATCGAAAAGGGGAGAATTTGGCTCTTCCGTTTGAACAAAAACTAACTACAAGTTGAAATAGACCGGACGAAGAAAGTTTCTGATGGCAAACCTCAGCATGTCAAACCTCACTATCTGACTGCAACAGTTCGCATTTGAGTTTATAGTTAGAATTCGTCCGGGAGATACTTTTCCATTAAGGCCTTAGTAATAAATATAACTTCAGCCATTTTAATTCGAAGTGATTTAACAAAAGTGATGTCTGTATGTTGTAACATTCTTTGTTGATTATTCAATGATTGCTGAAGCTTTATACGACAATTACCACTGCTATCATTCTGTTAGTTAGATAAACTACTTACAAGGGCAAGCACATTTCAAAATAGGGAGAAGATTATAGATATTCAAGTATATATATATATATATATATATATATATATATATATATATATATAAATCAGAATTTTTCGTGTTATCGAGACACGTCCGTAGCAATAAAATGAAGTAAACAAACCTCCTAGCGGAGCTGGTTATACGAGATCACGAAACATCGAAATATTTCCATCTACCTTTAGACGGTAAATGTTAAAAATATTAAATGATAAACAACTCAATATTTTTAACATTTACCGTCTAAAGGTAGATGGGGATATTCGATGTTTCGTGTTCTCGTATAACCAGCTCCGCTAGGAGGTTTGTTCGGTTAGTTTCAAATAAATGTCGTAGTTTACTTCATTATATATATATATATATATATATATATATATATATATATATATATATATATATATATATATATATATATAAGGCAAGTTGATCTTGTTTTGATAAAGCCACGAATGTCGTGGCGAAACGTCAACTTTTTAATAAAATCGAGTTTTTTGAAATTCAACAAGCCTGTCATTGCTAATAGATATCAAGAAATTATATATATATATATATATATATATATATATATATATAAATATGTATATATATATATATATATATATATATATATATATATAAATAAATATATATATATTTATATATATATATATATATATATATATAAAGATATATATATATATATATATAAATATATATATATATATATATATTATATATATAAATATATATATATATATATATATATATATATATATACAGGGTGTTCCTTAAAGACATACTAATATTAAAGGGGGCGATTCTTCGACTCATTTCAAGAAAAAAATTTTCTATGAACGTATGACTTAAAAGTCACAACTTTTGAGAGACAGGGTGATACAACTTTGAAAATAAAACATCTTTTTAGTAATAACTGAGATAATATTGTAAACAACTCTATGAGATTTGGTAAATTTTTTGTACATTTGGAAAAAATCTGATCTCTTAATTTGCTTTCACTTGACGCACAAACATTTCCACATTGCATCAGATTTTTGAGGAATTAATCTTGAAGTAAAACGATTTTTATTTTTTTGAGCGAAAATCATGCGCCAGACAAAGAAAACCCATAAGATTAAATTTGGTCAAAATGAATGAGAATCTCAAAACTTATTTTCATTTCAAGAGAAAGCAGTGGCGTAGTATTTTTTCTCCAGGAATATTCAATGCAAATCCCGTACGAACGCCACTGGTAGAGACAATGAAAATTCATGTAAATCGCAAAATGCACCTTGATGCATAGAAGACATGTACCAAATTTTATAAAGTGGTCTACAATATTATCTCAGTTATTATTGAAAAACTGATTTTTTTTTTCAAAATGTTATCACCCTGTATCTCAAACGTTAAGACTTTTAGGTTATACTTTCATAGGAAGTTTTTTGCTTGAAATGAGTCGAAGAATCACCCCCTTAAATATTAGCATGTCTTTAAGAAACACCATATATATATATATATATATATATATATATATATATATAAATATATATATATATATATATATATATATATATATATATGTATATATACTATACTTTATGATAGAAGATGTGAATTACTTTAAGAAATAGATCTATAATTGACTGGTTGTCACAGGAACCTCCCGGACTCTCAGAAAATGTATTCTCTGTTTGTACTAGGTTTTATTATGGAAGAAAAACGATTTGTTTCCATCTCGTCTCTCTTCTGCTGACCAAGCACGATACCCGATAACAAAATACCCGCTCGTTTCGCTGGAAATTCATAGTTGCAATGCCCCCGATGTTAGCAGTTATTTTGTCTCTCAGTTAATCTCCTTCTGAATATAAAAAAATGTTTTAACGTTCATATCAGTCTGGCCTCTTTCAGTTCACTCATATATTATGAAAAGTTCTGTTCTTCAAAAACAGCACTTTCATAAACTTAATCCAAAATTCTAAAAACTACTATGTTATACTATATATATATATATATATATATATATATATATATATATATATATATATATATACATATATATATATATATATATATATATATATTATAGATATATATATATATATATATATATATATATATATATATATATATATATATAGGTATTAGGTATATATATTTGAAAAACTTGGTTCTCGGAATGAACCGCGTAAAAGATTTGAAAAATCTCTACATTTCGGCTCCTTTTGCGAAGCCATCTTCAGGAGAATTAGAAGGGAAATAATTCAGATACGTGGCCTCAATCTACCTACTCCACGAATCGAATTAGGAGGAATCGGAAATAATACGATTGCGTTCTTTGGCACGGACCTGAATTCGTCGGTTCATTTGTCCTATATAAGAACGAGGACAATTGGAACAGGGAATCTCATAAACACTTTGATTTTCGTTGTCCGATGTCCGTGCCAAAGAACATTCACTATCAGTAAGACACTAAGATATCACCAATGCCCTTTCCCAACATCACACCCAAACAGGCCACATTATCGATTTCCCCAATACAAAAACTATTGCCCCCGTCCGATCTTTCAAATCCCGAATTTTCCGTGAAGCTGTAGAAATAGAAAAACGTCCACATTTTTTGAACACCAGAGATGACAGTCACAGACTCCCATCAGCATGGAAACCACTTCTCAGTGGTTGCCATGTCACACCCAATCAGAGTGCATCCCGCACTGATGAGCGTGAGTACCCGCCCCCCTCCCCTATAAATACGGCCACGCGACGATCGGCCCGTCAGTTGACTCTGAAGAGTAGGCAGGTTGAGACTTCAGAGTTGAAAGGAAGCAGTACGGTTGGTGGAGTAGGTAGGTTGAGACCACGCAATCGTATTGTTTCCGATTCCTCCTAATTCGATTCGTGGAGTATATGAATTATTTCCCTTCTAATTCTCGTGAAGATGGCTACGCAAAAGGAGCCGAAACGTCGAGATTTTTCAAATCTTTTACGCGGTTCATTCCGAGAACCAAGTTTTTCAAATACTTCCGACCGCGGAAATCTTTCTGAACATAATATATATATATATATATATATATATATATATATATATATATATATATATATATACAGGATGTCCAAAATAACGTTTGAAGATAGACTCCTGACGTAAGAATAGGTCGATCTAAGCCGTCTTAGTTATATCCAAAACTGTCTTGTCAAATATATCCAGTTAATCGACAAAAATATCTGGATAGTCAAAAAAGCATTAATAGAATAAATTAGAATAAATGTTGATGTATTAAATTTTATAGCACTTATTTACAGCAGGTGACGTAATTTCATAGTACTAAACTATATATATATATATAGTAATAATTATTGCGCCCTCGAAACGAAAAAACAGTTTGAAATACTGCAATGATAAATACAGTTTCCTTTATATATGTATCTATTTAATTAAATAAATTGAAAATTGTTCACGAAATATGTAAATATTTCGGATATTATGGAAATATCTTAATTAGTATTTGAATGATTCATATTTCCCTTGAGCTTCACATTC
>JARQZK010001676.1:12500-61111 GCA_030704885.1 Cynegetis impunctata | reverse complement strand
GGGTCACTTAGCTCTTTCTAATCCTTCTAATCCTCCTGATATGCATATTTCGGGAATTCCTAATTACTTTTTAAATCTCTATACCAAATAATATTTTTATTACCTATGAACGAAGGATTTCATTGGTTAGACATCTATGGATATCATATATAAAAAGGGTTTTCTACAAAATGTTCAATATAATTTGTTTAATTTGTACCTACCTATTCGGTGTTAGTTAGTTTGTCAAAATGAGTTATGTGAGAGTTGTACTAAGTGAAAGAGGGAAACAACTGATTGTGTTGGATGGCTTCAAATATCGTTTCCATAAGATGTTAAAAAATAATGCCAAACGTTGGATTTGTTGTGCACAGACAAAAGAAAAATGCAAGGCATTTTTAAAAACTGAAGGTGCTGACAACATAGTAACAGAAATTATGGATAACCACAACCATACAGTACACGAAGAGGTACTTAATCACAAAATTTTAAGTAACTCTTTAAAGTGAAAGGCCATAGAAGATGTTAGTGAATGCCCGATGAAAATTATACATAAGAAGTTACGAAATGGCGATATTAATACCTTGACAACCGAGGATGTGAGATTGGTCAGAAAAAATATGTATAATGCTCGACGATCTGTTTTGCCTAAATTGCCAAAAAATATAGAAGAAACTCATGCAATATTAAAGACATTCCCAGTGAAAACCAATACAGGCGAAGAGTTCCTCCTGGTAAACGATGTAGAAAATCAGATAATTATGTTTTCCTGCAAGACCAACCTAGAAAATACTGTCCGAAGTTCTTTCTGTAAATGTTCTCCATTCATGGTTTAAAAGGCGACCATTACATACCATTGGTTTTCTTTCCATTGTCAAATAAACGAAAAAATACATACACACTGGCATGAAACATCTGGTTAAAGAAATTGGCAAATGCAATAAAATACTTACTTTACGAAAAGTATTTGCTGATTTTGAAGAAGCAATTCATCAAAGTGTTACTGAGGTTTGGAGTGATGTTTCATTGAAGGGCTGCCGTTTTCATTTAGGACAGTCTTGGTAATTACTTTTATTTGACATTAAATATTTTGCAAATCTTAGATGAAATAAATTTAAAGAATTTTTCAAGGTGGCGCAAAATTCAAGCACTAGGCTTATCATCCTTATACAAAGACAAAGACAGCGACGTGGATAAATATTTAACGTACTGCTTTGCAATGCCATTTCTCAACCCAGAAGATGTAGGAGATTGTTTTGTTGAATATTTATCTTCAATACAACCACAGAATTCTAAAGTTGTGGAATTTGCGGACTATCTGGTCGATAATTATATTTCAGAATCGGTTAGGTTTCCACCAGAAATATGGGCGGAGAAGACGAGCAGTTTACAACGGACGACGAATGCATGCGAGAGCTTTCATGCAAGGTTTAATTCATTTTATTTCGCCCATCCACATATATTCCAATATTTAACAGAGTTAATAGATTTTCAAAGTGACACTTATATAAAAATTAGAAGCATTCAAAAAAATATAAAAAAAGTTTATTCTTCACACACTCCCAAAAATAAGAATTTTCTAAATGAACAAATTTCAAAATTAAATTGTAACCCAATATCAAAATTTAAATTTCTCAAAATTGTAGGAGAAAAATTTAGAATAATCAAATAAACGAATATTTAGCATGTTATTAGGTATAGGTTTATTAATGTAAATATTTGTAAATTGTATAAAATTATATGATATAATATGAATTTTAGTTTTAATATTCTACGAACAGATTACGAACCCCTACTGTGCAAGCTCAGGTAGGCCCGGGATTCAATTTACCTAACTCCGCGACACAGTTCGGCTATCATTAAGACGGATTATAAATTTTGGGACTTAATTAGGCATCTCCGAGAGTAACTAGTCTCTTTAGTATGGGTTTCCGTTCATTCGAGAATCAAAGGAAATGAAGAGGCTGATTTACTCGCCAGAAAGGGAGCACGAACGTCATATACCATATAATGCCCAGAAACTTTCTGTGGTATAGGAAAATGCACCTATAAGAGAGAGTTTCAGGAGAAGGAGGAAACCGAAAGAGAAACACTCTGGCGGAACCTTCCAGGAATGGAACACCTCAAGAAGTTCCTTCGGAACTTTAAAATTGCAAGATCCAAAGAATAACTGGATCTCAGTTAGAATAAATTACACCTATTCACTGGCTTCCTTACAGGACACTGTCACCTCAGGAAGCATTTGATGAGAATAGGTTTATCAAAAAATAACGAGTGTAGATTCTGTGTTCTAGAAATAGAATAAGAAGGAATAAACTCCTGTTCACCTGGTTACAGAATACCTCGCCACTGCAAGTCAAAGAAAGGAATACTTTCGCGAAGAAACTTGTAGGATTGAGAACGTAACCTCCTTGAAGCCTTCCCAGATAATAATAATAATAATAATAATAATAATAGGATTTTATTCTCATAGTATAACAATATCTTATATTAAAAGAAAACAGGTGAGAAATAATCGAACATATCATATTTAGGTTCTACAAGCATCAAAGTAATCCTGAAGACAGTAAGGCTCCAGTTTTATCAAAAATCTGCGGATCGCCTCTTCAAAAGGTCGCAGCCGAGAGATCGAGCGGAACTCGCGCGGTAGTGCATTTTGAATTTTCATGCACATGTATGATGCACAGTGTTGTGAGGTAGTTAAGGCAAGCCGAGGCAGGAGATAGGAATGAGTGCGCCTAGTGTTATTATGATTTTCAAAATCAGTGAATAGTTCACTATGGCCGCGGATGAACATCAGGCACCTGAACAAGTAAAAGCCCGGAACTGTGAGAATGTTATTTTCCCTGAAAATGCCCCTACAGGAAGATCGATGCTTCATACGACACAAGCTTCTCAGTGCCATCTTCTGGGCCACAAAAATCCTTGCAGAGTGAGGACTATTCCCCCAAAACAAGATCCCGTAGGCCAGAAGGGACTGGAAGTTCGAAAAATATAGCATAAGCAAGACATCAATGCTCAGATGACACTTCAAGGCATTGAACGTATATATTACCGACATAAGTCTACTACTAAGGTGATCAATGTGTTCTCCCCATTTTAGGTCAGAGGATAGTATTAATCCAAGAAATTTAGTGGACGGTTTAAGAGCTATGTCACCGTATGTAAGGTGAACATGACTAGATCCTAATGGGGAGTTTGCCCGAATTTGAAAATGTAAACACTCACACTTATCAAAATTTATTTTTAAGTGATTTTTCGAGCACCAGTCCGCAAAGATATCGACCACAGCTGCAGACTCTGCCAGGGCGGTACCCAGATCGGAGGATTTCACGATCAGATTAGTATCGTCAGCATAGATTATGATTCCAGTAGTCGAGTCGTGAAAAAGATTAGGGAGGTCATTAATGTAAACGATGAACAGTAGTGGGCCTATGATACTCCCCTGAGGGACACCAGCATCCACCACCGCCTCGTCCGACACAAAACTCCGGCCATCAACAGTTAGCTCGACTCTCTGCCGACGACCACTCAAATAGGATTTTATAAACTGCAGTTGTTTATCACGAATTCCACAATAGTCAAGCTTAAGTAACAGAAGTTCGTGATCAACGTTGTCGAATGCCTTGGTAAGGTCAATAAATAAGCCTATGGGTATAACACCAGCCTCCAAGGCATCAACAATGGACTGTATAAGCTGGAAAATAGCGATCTCAGTGCTCCTACCACGAAGAAATCTATGCTAAAAAACACCGAAAACTCGCATCTTATGAAAAAATCTAACAAGTCTGTTAACAATAATTCTTTCAAAGATTTTGGAGAAGGAAGGGAGCAGGCATATGGGGCGGTAATTACCAAGATCCTCTCGAGATGCTTTCTTATAGATCGGTTTCACAATGGCAATTTTCAAGGAATCAGGAAAAATTCCTTGAACAACAGAATTGTAAATTATGATAATTATGATACTGGGTTTTATTAATACTCTGGAACTAGAATGCGAGCTGTAGGGAGATGGCGTACTACAGAAAACAATTCTGATGGGGGATATAATGACGCAGTGCAAAATAACCCCAAATTGAATAAATAAATAAATAATTAGGTGTAAATGAGAAACTAGTACTCTTTATGAGCTTGGAACTATAAATAAATGGTTTTTTTTTTGTTTTGTTGGGTAGGGAGCTGTGATTTCAAATCCAAACATTGTTTTCAAATTTGAATAACTCTTTCGAATAAACTTTTTTGATAATGTCCAAAAATAGAGTAGGTTAATTTTGTTCAAAATTTTTATTTCTTGTTCTCCTCGGTACACCGTTCAGAAGTTTTGGGCATTTGGGCATACAGAATTTTTTTCAATGACTACTAATAAACCGCATTGAAGTACAGCATTCGCGACTTGCTTGGTCGTCTCTTGAAGACACTGAAATGTATCAAATACTACGCAGAAGATATATATGTATAAACATATAAATAAATATATATATATATATATATATATATATATATATATATATATATATATATATATATATATATATATATATTATAATAAAATATATATATAAAATAAATTATTTTTTTTTTTATAAATTACTTATTTTTTATTTTAAATATATATATATATATATATATATATATATATATATATATATATATATATATATATATATATATATATATATATATATATATATTCATTTATATATTCCTGTATGTATGTATTAATTACTTATTAATTGTTTGCAGGCTATTGGTTTAATCGTTGGCCTTTGTTATTATGATACAAAATATTTGACGCAAAAAGGTATCCAAGCAGTTCAAGGGATGTCTTTCTTACTGATCTCTGAGAATACATTCTCTCCAATGTATACTTTTCTCGAAACTTTTCCCAGATATCATGCTTTATTTGTTCGGGAATACCAATCAGGACTTTATGCTCTGCCAAGTTACTACATTTCACGAGTTTTATCAACGGTAAGAGGTACCTACTATTCAGTAATTATTGAATTACACATCTTCATAAAAACATTTAACATATATATATATATATATATATATTTATATATATATTAATATATAATTATATGTATTTATATATAGATATATATAGATATACAGGGTGTCCGGAAATGATGAGCAAAAAATTCAGAAGAGAATTCTAGACCGAAAATAAATGGTACCTCTTCATATAAATTTTTTTCGAAAATTGATTATTAACGTAGTTACAGGGTGTTAAATTTACATTTTATTTACAGTTTTATTGCTCTAAGTTTTACCACGCTCATAATATTTCGACGAAATCTCGTATTTGGGGCTTTATCGGGATGAGGAAAACAAATTTGCCCACCGTATTCTCACATTTTGTAGAGGGCGCCACATACGAGCCTATACTTTCATTTAAATGGTCTCAACTTTTTTGTGTAACACTTTATACGACCTTCGACTGACTGTCGAAACTAATTCTCACCAAATTTGTTTCTATGGCAACCATAGCGCACGTTTCCAAACGATGCTTTGTTTAAGGTTGAAAATAAATTAAAATGATTTCGTATTCATCACATGCAAGCTATGTTATTTTAGCGTATTTCTCGAAAACGGTAAGATTTATCGAAACAAAAGTGGTATACCTTTTTCATGTCAAAAGGTTAGGAGAACAAAAATATTCAGTCAAAAGTCTTATACAGTGTAACGCAAAAAAGTTGGAACCATTTAAATGAAAGTATAGGCTCGTATGTAGCGCCCTCTACAAAACGCGAGAATACGGTGGGCAAATTTGTTTTTCTGATCCCGATAAAGCCCCAAATACGAGATTTCGTCGAAATATTATGAGCGTGGCAAAACTTAGAGCAGTAAAACTGTAAATAAAATGTAACTTTAACACCCTGTAACTACGTTAATAATCAATTTTCGAAAAAATTTTATATGAAAAGGTACCATTTATTTTCGGTCTAAAATTCTCTCCTGAATTTTTTGCTCATCATTTCCGGACACCCTGTATATATATATATATATATATATATATATATATATATATATATATATATATATATATATATATATATATATATATATATATATACTTTTTGATAATTATTAGCAATAACAGGCTTGGTGAATCTCAAAAAACTCGATTTTATTAAAAAGTTGACGTTTCGCCACGACATTCGTGGCTTTTTCATAACTTTTAACAAACCCTATTTCATTGACGAAATTCTTAATTCATTCAACGAAATTTTGAGAATCTTTGTAGGGACCTTTTTGTCATTAACAAACACCTATAACTACAAATGCTCACTTAGTATTGTCTGTTTATACTTAGTTTACAGCTGTAATGTTGAAAAAGATTATATTATAATGAGTTGGGAATGATAATTAATTTTTTCTCTAATTTTCATATAAACATGCATTTCAACTCAAAAAAACGACTACCTACTGACTGAAATATATTATATGATGCTAATTTATGTTAATAGTTATTTATATGAAATTGACAGATACCTAAGCAGTTATCAGTTACAGCTGTAATGTTGAAAATGATTATATTATAATGAGTTGGGAATGATAATTAATTTTTTCTCTAATTTTCTTAGAAACATGGATTTCAACTCAAAAAAACGACTACCTACTGAAATACATTATATGATGCTAATTTATGTTAATAGTTATTGATATGAAATTGACAGATACCTAAGCAGTTATCATTTATTCATAGGTTTATGCTTTGAATTTCATAGAAATGCACTTGGAAACTAAATAACAATAAGCAATTCATTCAGAGCCATTAGTAGGTAGGTACATTGAACAGATTAAGGAGAGGAGAAGGGTTCACTTCAATCTGGAAACTAAGTTTCCGGAATTTTCATATTTATTGATGTATATCAATATAATCAATATACATCAATAAATATAAAAATTCCAGAAACTTAGTTAACGACCAGATTGAATTAAACTCTTCTCCTCTCCTTAATCTGTTGCTCTGAATGAATTGCTTATTGTTATTTAGTTTCTCTAGGAACCCCTCTGTTATATTCAATTTTCGTATAAATAGATTGTTTTGTAATACCATAGGTTAGTACGAGATGAATTCAATGTTATGACGAAACGCGTTTACTCAATAGATTTTTATTCCTACCTAAGAGAAGTTAGTTTTTTTTAATTTCTTCATAAAGTTATGAATATGAACTTTCACCAAGTAATTGCCAATTCAATTCAATCAATTTTTACTTTACGCTATGAAACTGTTGACACAGACTTACTGGTAGAAAAAAGATCTATAGGTATTTTTTAAGTAAAGACTACCTATATGCAAGGTATCTAATTCTTCGTTAGTAATATGTAACTTTCACCTGTTCATTGTTGTTATCCATGGCCTTCTATTGATTTACGAATTTAATTTCAGAAAATTGTCATTTATTTGCGCGTTTCCGAGAAAAAGTTTATACTATCATATAGTTTTGGGAAGGTAAAAAAAGACAAATTTTATAGTCTATGAATAAACAGGGTATTCCATTTGAAAAAACATAAGTTTGCTTTGTAACTCGGAAATAGTAAATATGTCACAAAAATTCTTTACATCACTACATTCTACAAAAAAATGTTATATAACTTTTCCGATAAGATGAAGGATAAAGGTGATACGACAGGGATCCCAAAATGCAACATTTTCAAAAATGCCCTGTATCTTAAAAACTAAAAGGGCTGAAATTATGTTGACGGATCTTCAGTTTTACGAAAAAGTAGCACAGTGTCGCGAAAACCGCAACCTTCTATCTTAAAAAATAACGGAGATACCATTCAAAAGTGCCCAAAATGGGACACCTTCACTCCTTGAAGAGTGAACAATTCGAATGAGTAAACCGATCAAATTCACGCATTCATTTTACCTTGCAAAAAACTTATTTCATTTAATAAAGAAAATATATATAATGATGTCTTACACAGAACTAAGATTTTTTTCAAAACATAACTGACTTCAAAATTATAAACCAAATACATACTTATATAATACAATACGTGCATGTTATGTTAAAACTAATTATCTAGTGATCTAGTAGTTTGCATTATCTATCTGCCGGTTACTGACTGACTTATATATTGTTATTCGACCATGAGCTATGTTATAAGTATAAATTCAGTTTCAGTTTCAAAAACAGATTTTAGAATTAACAATTCATTAGCTCCGAATTAAAAACTATACTATAGTCTAGTCAACAGGTGCTTTTTGTTCAATTTTTTCAACAGTTTCGGAAAAATATGAGCAAGGCGTCCTTCGATTCGGAATAGAATGTACATATTTTTTGAAAATAATACTGGTGTTTGGTTTTCTGCAAACAACTCGAAAATCAATTGAGATTTTTGATATCTAAAAAAAGATTCCAAAAAAAAAGGGGAAATTTTCTATAATAAAGTCTGGACTCTTGAAACTGTAAGATCAATATTTATAATTTTCTCAGAGGGGTAAAAATACGACCGAAAACGGGTAATCTGGCTTGCGCAAGTCATGCTTATTTTGAACACTTTAAAAATAAACGTGATTTAACCATATTAAATACAAAAGTTTTTTTAAGAAAAATCTTAGGCGCTTACTGGATAGATTAATGATTAATAATTCGGTGTCAAAAAATTTTTATCACGATTTTTCAATTAGTCATGCACTTGTTAGTTATTAATATTTTTGGGTTTGAACATGGAAATTGTAAGTGTTATAACTGTTCAACTATTGTTCTGAAATTTTTTTCCTTTCTTGAAGCTATTTTTGAAAGGCTTCAGAATAGATTATTGTTGAAAAAATTGTTAAATTTTGATTTTTCTGCTGCATAAAAATCGTTTTTTCAATTTTTCGAGTCCTATTGTATACAAAACTCTTCAAAATAAATGCGTTTTTAATAGGGGAATTGAAAAAAATTTTATGATTAATTAATTTTTTCATTTTGCAACTACGTAAATTATCAATAAAACACTGGAAAATATTTTTTTTCGAATTTTTTTAATGGTGATCTATTCAGAAGCCTTTCAAAACTAGTTCCAAGAAAGAAAAAAAAACTAAGATTCACAGTTCAACAGTTATCACACTTGTAGTGTTCTTGTTCAAGCAGCGAAAAATTATTAATTAACTATTGTATAACTAATTGAAAATCGCGATAAAAATGTTTTTCCACTAAACTATTGTTTATTCAACTATCCAGTTAGTGTCTGAATTTTTTCATTTCTAAATTTCCGTAATTAATATGGTTAAATAATGTTTATAGTTAAAATGTCCTAAATAGACGTGTTTTGCGCAAGCCAAAACAGCCGTTTTCTGCCGTATTTTCACCCATCTGAGAAAATTATAATTATTGATCCTACAGTTCCTGCAGTTGAACTTTATTTTAGGAAATTTCCTTCTCTTTTCGAATCTTTTTTTAGATATCAAAAATCTCAATTGGTTTCTGAGATATCTGCAAAGAACCAAACCCCTCTTTTTTTCTTTCAGTCAATTGCTTATAACTTTCACAATATTCGTGGGCGGAACTTTATTTTTTTCAAAAAATATCTACATTCTATTCCGAATCGTATGACACCTTGCTCATATTTTTGTGAGACTACTGAAAGAAGTTGAACAAAAGAGCAATTGTTGACTAGACTATAGAAACTATGTAATTAATGTCTACATCATAAGCACCCCCATAGTCTTTGTCATTACTTTTATTTAGGTACCTAACAACTTTGAATGTGCCATTATTGATTGAAATTGTTTCGTGAATATGTACCTATTTACTGCCAAGTACTCCAAGTACCTAAATGTGATTATATTAATTACCTAATAACTTTATAAAGAAATAAAAAACTAACTTTTCACAGGTTAAAATAAAAATCTATTGAGTAAACGCGTTTCGTCATAACATTGACTTCATCTCGTACTAAACTATGGTATTACAAAACAATCTATTTATACAAAAATTGAATATAACAGAGGGGTACTTAGAGACACTAAATAACAATAAGCAATTCATTCTGAGCTATTAGTAGGTACCTACATTGAACAGATTAAGGAGAGGAGAAGGGTTTACTTCAATCTGGTCGTTAACTAAATTTCCGGAATTTTTATATTTATTTATGTATAGGGATTCCCAACAGTTGGTTTTATGGAGACTATTTTCAAATTGTAATATATTATAATTGTGATTAAAGGTATGGTTTTCTTGAATAAGATGACACGCATAATTAGAATCAGTTTTCTGCTTAATATAGCTACGTTGGTGTTCGTGTATTCGAGTTTTGAAATTTCTAATTGTACGTCCTATATAGAATTTTTCACGATAGTTACAGTCGAGTTTATAAACATCAGTACGTTCATCTCTATGAATTTTTGATTTGTTGTTTTTAGTCAATTTTAAAATGCTATTATTGGTTTTATATGAAATTTTGAAATTTTGTTTTTGAAAAAACAATTTCAGGTTTTTGGAAGTTTTGCCCAAGTATGTTAAACTGCTAAATACTCTACTTTTTTCGGATATAAGTGGGTAAATTTCTGAAATTGCCATTTTGTATTTTTTCCTCTGAATGAGGCTGTCAATCATATTAGGTGAATAACCATTATTTACTGCCATTTGTTTAATTATATGCAATTCCTTCCGAAAATTAGCTTCGGACAACGGAATTTTGAAAAGTCTATGAATCATACTATGATAAGCCGCCAATTTATGTGAAAAAGGGTGTAGTGATGTGTTATGAATTGTAATATCTGTATGAGATGGTTTATGAAAAATTGAAAATTCGTGTTTGTTGCTTTTTCTGGTAATAGTTAAATCTAAGTAATTAATAGAATTATTCATTTCAGTTTCTAGAGAAAATTCAATACGAGGGTGTATGGAATTAATATAAGTAATGAAATTATCCAATTTTCTATCTGTACCAGTGTAGCAAACAATGACGACATCAACGTATCTATACCAATAAAGAAAGTATTTACTGCTGAAGTGTTTCAAAATAGTTTTCTCTAAATTATCCATAAAGATTTCTGATAACAGAGGGCTTAACGGATTTCCCATAATCAAACCTTTCTCATTACTATAACACACGTTGTTGAAACTGAAATAATTTTGTTCTAAACAAATTTCCAGTAAATGAGTAATATCTGACTGTATAAGTGGATGAACATTAATAGAAATAAGAAAATTTTTGACTAAATTTACAGTTTCATTAGGCGGAGTGCTAGGAAACGATTGTTTACATCTAAAGAAAATAATTTTGAATTGTGAGGTAATACAATATTTTGAATGTTTTTGATCAACTCGTTTGAATTTTTAATGGCGTACTTGGGTTCAAATTTCGTATATTTCTTAATTACGTCAATCAAAAATTTTTATAATTTAACGGCTGGAGCTGTTATATATGAAACTACTGGTCTGATGGGATAACCATTTTTGTGTAATTTAATTAAAGAATATAACTGAGGTGCTTTTGGATTAGTTATGACTAACCTTCTTATATCACCATAACTAATTATTGACTTGGGCAAAACTTCCGAAAACCTGAAATTGTTTTTTCAAAAACAAAGTTTCATATAAAACCAATAATAGCATTGGAAAATTGCTATTGTTTATAAACTCGACTGTAACGATTGTGAAAAATTCTATATAGGACGTACAATTAGAAATTTCAAAACTCGAATACACGAACACCAACGTAGCTATATTAAGCAGAAAACTGATTCTAATTATGCGTGTCATCTTATTCAAGAAAACCATACCTTTAATCACAATTATAATATATTACAATTTGAAAATAGTCTCCATAAAACCAACTGTTGGGAATCCCTATACATAAATAAATATAAAAATTCTGGAAATTTAGTTAACGACCAGATTGAAGTAAACCCTTCTCCTCTCCTTAATCTGTTCAATGTAGGTATCTACTAATAGCTCAGAATGAATTGCTTATTGTTATTTAGTTTCTCTAAGTACCCCTCTGTTATATTCAATTTTCGTATAAATAGATTGTTTTGTAATACCATAGTTTAGTACGAGATGAAGTCAATGTTATGACGAAACGCGTTTACACAATAGATTTTTATTTTAACCTGTGAAAAGTTAGTTTTTTATTTCTTTATAAAGTTATGAATATGAACTTTCACCAAGTAAATGCCAATTCCATTCAATTACCTAATAATTAGGAAAAAGGATATTGAGAGAAGAATCACACACAAGCGAGCACGAAACATATAATGAGACTGTCGATCAAACGAGACAACAGCTATCTCTAACATATGAATAAATTGAACCATAAAATGACAGTAAACCATTGGCAGAAATGGAGAGGTAACGGAGTAATAAAGAGGAATCTTAAATTTTTCATTATCTTTGTACATATCAGCAATATGAAGTTTTCCCTCAAGAATACTGCCTCCATATTTATACCTCATAATCTTCCTATGAGTAGGAACAGAGATTACTTATTGAAATAATGGCAAATCACGAAAATTCTCAATGTATCAATTTCAAGTGTTTTATCCTCATGTGTGATTACTTTAACGGTTCACACTAGAGTCCAGAGTAAGAAATAAATATAGCTTTCCAGCAACGTGTTCTACATTGTGCACAGTACAAATAAGCCTCCACTATGTTGGTTGTGTAAGAAGATAAAAATACTTTCAGACGCAAACAAAGTAAACACGACAGAAGAGCAGTGGGAAAATCTGTGTAACACAAAGATCTTGATATTTTTAATGCGAAAAGGATTGTTCGTACACGCTGTTTAATGAATGCCAATCAACAAAAATATACAACAAATTGGAATTGATGACGGAAAACTATATTGATACTCTGAATAAATTTTAATTGTGAAAATTTATTCTCTTTTATTACCTCTTATTAGATTGATATGGTACAGATGGAAGTATTTGATTTAATCGGATCATTAAAATAGAAAGTTGTTTTAAAACTTCTTGAATGTAAGTAACATTCTAATATCCCATTGAACAGACATTTGTTAAGAATCTCTTCCTAAATTCTTGCATATACATGAATTTGCCTTATATATGTTTTACCTAAGTTAAACATAGAGTGTGAGTTGGAAAGTACAACTTTCAAGCTTTTCCATAAATTAAAGGTTTTGTGAATAAAAAGAGAAGTTCTTTTATTATCGAAATATTTTCATTATTCATCTGAATATGGGATTATGTGGCAGTCCGCATGTATGTAAGCAGCTCTTAACACGTATTTTTTTTTACCTATTGGTCCTCATCAGAACGGCGTAACTAATTATGTGATGGAAAACTTGAAAATGAAAACAACAAGCGAAATCCCTTGCTGCATGAGACAATCACACATTTGTGGATTATTGTTCGAATTCTCCAGTTTGAGAGATTTAGTCAAACTTTGACATGGGGGCGACTAATGCTATCCGCCAAATCTCGGACCGAGGAAATAAAATTCAAAGAAGTGAATTTGGCAAAATTGAGGATAATCTCATATGCTGATGATACTACCTTGATTTTTACTGCAAAAACATGGGATGAGGTTTTCGATGATGATAATAAAGGAATGGGAAGCATGCACTTGTCCTGAAGTAGAAAAATCAGATAACATATAGTATTTAGGTGTTATAATAGACCAACACTTGAAATGGGAAAAGCATACTTCCCTATTGACTCGCAGACTCAGGCAGCTTACCCGAAAAATATATACTCTAAGAGATGTCCTAAATACTGGCACACTTAGAGTAGTTTATTATTCTTTGGCATAGTCTATACTGCGGTATTGTATGGGAGCATGGGAAGGTCTTTTCCGCAATAACTTAATACAGCTCCAGACAATGCAAAACAAACTGTTGAAAATAATATTCAAATAACCAAAACTTCATTCAACTATACAGTTGTATACAAAACTAGACCTACTTGATGTTAGGAGCTTGTATGCCTGTCAGTGCCTGGAATGGATGTTCCATGGTACAAATCCTTTAAATCGGCCTGTGGAAGTTATTTAAAAAAATACTAGAGCAGTACAAAATATTTTCCTCAATACACCACTGTTCAGAAAAGGTCACACACAATGATAGGTATATCTTTTTTTTCGGACCTAAATTGTATAATCTCTCACCACCTGAAATAAGGAAAATAACAAAATTTAATAAATATAAGGAACAAATCAAATGCTTCGTTCGGGAAAATATAAAACTAATCTACAGCACAATAAATTAATTGATGTTTTTCAAATATTTACCAGATCTTAGAGGTACTTCACCTGTCATTGTCTTTACAATTAAAAGTGCTCCCTACGGATTGAGGACTTGCACAACACAAGCATACAGCATGCTTAGGTGCAGTTCTGTGATCCAAATGGAGCACTAAAATATGATTGATATATAATGTTGTTGTGACGTGATGTGTACACTTTATTTTTTCTGAATAAATTGAAATTGAAATTGAAATAATTATATCAAGCTCCTAGCAGGAGTTTAGAGTGCCACTTTGCTTGAATGTAGAAAACTAGTAATATTCTGAGTTTTCTGATTTTATTGATCGAATTATTTTGTAATTGTTGCTATGCAACATCACACAAATTGTTCTTGTGTGTATGACAAACGTCATTCTAATTATTGAAATATTTCGTTCTTGTCGATATTCATAATCGATTTTTCGATTAAAAACATATATCTTAAAACAGTCCTTATGGGAAAGTAGTCACAGAGAGGATTTATAGAACCCTCCTGGGGATTTCCTAACACAGGATAAAACAACTCTCTGTTTTTATTAGGTAGGGGAATATTGCCAAGTTTCTATTATATAGGGAGAAGGATATATCGATGTTCTTGTCCATGTGCTTTATTTCATCAGAAAATAACCAATTAATTCAATTTGTTTGATTTTACTTTGTTCCTGTATGAAAAATGAATTGATATTGTATAGAATTATAATTTTTTGCTAACACCTGAACGTTGTATAGCCCCACAATATATTTCATTAAGCACTAAATTGTTACACGATTAATTATTCAGAGTTCGAAAAAAATAGTAATCCTAAAAGAAGGCTTGGTTTTTACTGAAAGCACCTCATAATATATTTTGATTCTTGTTATTGAAAATATGAGAGGATATTTGGAACTTGGTTCATTATACATTGCAAACCTTATTCTCATATTATTAGTCATCTCAATGGATAACTTCGAAGACAAAAATAAATAAAGTTAAGGTGTTCTGTGTAATTAGATTCAATTCAATTCATACTATAACGATATAAACAACAGGTGGCCGAATCATATGCTACTAGTCCTGACCTTGATACGTTTTCATGTATGAATGTTGTTTATGAAATCGTAGGGTACCTACATAAAACGAATGACACACTTGTCTGCAATTCGTATGACTACAACAACTAATCACATTCATGTTTTTAGATTCCTGGCCTGCTTATTGAGCCCGTATTGTATGTTTTCGTTGCATATTGGCTGGCAGGACTGGAAGCCACTGCGTTCTTCTACACAATTTTGGCAGCTGTTTTAACGATGAGTGTTTCATGTGCTTGCGGTTTGTGTTGATAATTGATCAATATTACAAACAATTTCTGAAAGATACTTACAGCGATTTATTTCAGGTATATTCTTCTCCAGTGCTTTTGAAAATTCTGCCATGGCAATGCAGTATCTGATACCCTTTGATTGTATCATGCTGGTAACTTGTGGAATTTTCATAAACTTAAGGTAATTTTTATTGAACAAGGATCTACAAGGAATGAGGAAATATATCGAAACATAATACGAGTAATAATGAGAAAATATGCCTATATCTACCATATATATATATATATATATATATATATATATATATATATATATATATATATATATTTATATATATATATATATATATATATTATATATATATATATATATATATATATATATATATATATATATATATATATATATATATATATATATATTTATATATATTTATATATATATATATATATATATATATATATATATATATATATATATATATATATATATATATATATATATACAGGGTGTTTTACAAGCTCTATGACAAACTTTGACAAAAGGTAGGTTGCTTGATTTTGAACATTTTTTTTTCAATAAACATGGGTCCGTTTCGTTTTTGTTTAGAAGTTACAAGCATTCAACTTTTATTAACAATTAATTATAAAAATTCAAATTAAATGATAATCACAAAGCTAAAGACTATAAAAATTGTTCGAAATGTCCACCCTCAGCTTGAATGCAAGCCTCACATCGACGAACTAAATATTCGGTCACTCGAAGAATGAGATTTGGATCATTTCTTATTTGGTTAGCTGAATCTTGAATTCTTTCAAGTAATTGCTGATGGGTAGCGATTTCAGCATGGTAGAGCAGCTGCTTCATGTGTCCCCATAAATAAAAATCTAGAGGATTTAGATCTGGTGAACGAGGTGGCTATAATGTTGGACCTCCTTGACCCATCCATTTATTCGGGAAATGTTCATTCAGCCAAGCAACAACTTGTCTTCCCCTATGTGGCGGTGCACCGTCGTACTGATACCACATATTTTGAATAATATTAAAATGTACGTCATCAATTATCTTATTTGGAACTTTCACAAGAAATATCTAATAAATAATTAAAATGACACAAACAATAATTATTTTCATAACAACCGATATTTCTATTTATCAGCCTACGTTTTTTATTGAAGCAGGTGTATATTTTATAAGTGTGCATTGTTTAACATGCTTAGTGACTTTCTATCACTTCCTGGTTGACTGAAAAAATTACGATTTTTCAAATGCTTGTAACTTCTAAACAACAACGAATCGGACCCATGTTTATTAAAAAAAAATGTTTAAAATCAAGTGACCTACCATCTGTCAAAGTTTGTCATAGAGCTTGTAGAACACCCTGTATATAAAACATACGGCAGAAGTTGAAATGTTTATTCCTTGGACTTTTCACTCAATATTTTGTCCTTTGATGATTTTCAAAAAGCGATTTGTTGTGAAAATGCAGGGCAGAGAATAATCACCCCCAATAACATTTCATCACCAGAAATACCTGAGAAATATTTTATTCTACATGAACTATTTGAATTCACTACATACCCTAGCAAAAGCAATTTCTTAAGTTATATTTTACTTGATGTTGACATTGATTTTTGAATGCGGACTATTAAACGATGAACTATATTATTTCAAACTCCCATTTTGTGTTGAAATAGACAAATGAAACGTTTTAATTGTTCATCGTTCAGTAAATATTCCAATTCAAAACGTTTATTTCAACATCGAGAAGAACATATTTAAACAAATTGCGAAAAATAATAATTATAACGCCAAAATAATAGACAATACGATAATCAAAAAGACCAGGTATTCTCCCTTGTCAGAGATAATATTAAATATAACAGCCTTACTTATCTATACAAAGAAAATTCTAGTAAAAATCCAAAATCACTTTTATCTAAGCACAATATCAACATTGCTTGACGCATCGGAAATAACTTAGGAAAACATAAAATGTATCAAAAGTACAAAAAAATAATAAACTTGGAGTCTATGAAATTAATTTG
The DNA here is from genome assembly GCA_030704885.1 of Cynegetis impunctata. Classification (NCBI taxonomy): domain Eukaryota; kingdom Metazoa; phylum Arthropoda; class Insecta; order Coleoptera; family Coccinellidae; genus Cynegetis; species Cynegetis impunctata. Next base: position 43,590 of record JARQZK010001676.1, on the reverse strand, counting down.
ATATGATAAGTTTTATATTGTTAGAAGCTTTCAGACCAGAATTTCATAACATAAACGAAGCTTTGTTGATGAAACGCCAGATTAACATTATGTAAACCATTCTGTCCATGAAAATCACACATTCAATTCATTCTGAATAAGGAAACAGTATTGAATATTCTAGAATTACCAATTAATAAATATAAACATTCAGATCTCCTATTAAATAACCAGATTGACTATATTACAAGCTCCCTTCTTGAAATTTTCAAAATCACGAAGAAAAAATAGTTTACCCTATTTACCCTTACTACCTTATTTGTTATATACATGCTTATGGTTACTGAATGTATTCGAGAAATATAATCAGTGTGCACTCAGCATACAAAAAAGGACAAGTCTCGCCGAAACGCACGACATATCTTATTTTGTTTAATATACCTGTAAATGGATAACCATTGTTTCAATATGTTCAACGATTTACATCAATTCAGAGAATACAAATAAAATATACATATAGATATATAATCTCTTGATAATTATTAGCAATAACAGGCTTGTTGAATCTTAACAAACTCGATTTTATTAAAAAGTTGACGTTTCGCCACGACATTCGTGGCTTTATCAAAACTTTTGAAAAAATTGAAATTTCTTTGATATTTATTGATTTGAAAAAATTTGAATAGAAAAAGACTACCTACTATGTTTCACTAAAATTTTTCGGCTGTGGCCATTCTTTGTTGTTTATTACGTGCTATTCAGTCCAATATTAACATTCAAATCTGTTATTATTAGATGGTAAGGGAAACCACAGAAACGTGGCGAAACGTCAAGTTTTTAATAAAATCGATTTTTTTAAGTTTCAACAAGCCTGTTATTGCTAATAATTATCAAGAGATTAGAAATAGTTCACAGGCAACAACAATTCGAATAAATAATATATATATATATATATATATATATATATATATATATATATATATATATATATATATATATATATATATATATATATATATATATATATATATATATATATATATATATATATATATATATATATATATATATATATATATATATATATATATATACATATATATATATATATATATATATATATATATATATATATATATATATATATATAAAGTATAAACTTTAAAATAAAACACACTTGGCTCATGTTGGCTATATAAAAATATTCAGATACTGTATTTAGCAGTAAAGAATAGTCGACATGTTTCGAGTTATGAACTCATTATCAAGACTGACCTCAGGAGAGTATTTTATTTTATTTTATAAAACAGACAAAAGCAAAGGGAATACCTGAAAATCAATTTGTTCGTTTACAAGGGGTTATTGACTATTATTAGCGGAACTTATTTCGAGAATTTCAAGAAGGTCAAGGCGCTTTTCTTTGTTACCTGAATATAACAATTTTGTTTTGTTGTCCAAGAAAGCCAGGAAATAATTGAATTTTATATACCAGTGGTATTTTTATCTTTATTATTGACCAAGAATGACTTCAAGTTTCTTTTATTTGCACAAATTGTTTTAACGTTATTTTTCGATAGGCTGTTACAAATTTTGCTACTCAAATACGTTAAAACAATTTGTACAAATGAAATAAACTTGAAGTCATTCTTGGTCAATAATAAAGAAAAAATCTAACATCGGAGAAAACAGTGGTGTTTACAAAATATTTTGCGACGAATGTCCTGCTTTCTATATTGGACAAACAGGAAGAAATATAAACATTCGTGTTGAAGAACATAAGGTCAATTTTTAATTTAATCATTTCCTGGATTTCAACAAAACCCAATTGTTACATTCAGGTAACAAAGGAAAGCGCCTTGACCTTCTTGAAATTCTCGAAATAAGTTCCACCCTTAATAGTAAATTACCACTTGTAAACGAACAAATTGATTTTCAGGTATCACCATTGCTTTTGTCTGTTTTATAAAATAATTTTGATAATGAGTTCATAACTCGAAACATGTCAACTATTGTTTACTGCTAAATACAGTATCTGAATATTATTATATAGTGGAACATAAGCCAAGTGTGTTTTATTTTAAAGTTTATACTTTATTCTTTATGATGTTTCCCAAGTGATGTACGAGAATTCAATCTCAGTTATGTAATTATATATATATATATATATATATATATATATATATATATATATATATATATATATATATATATATATATATATATATATATATAATTTCCACACCATCCGAGAGCTGGATATATTTATATAATGATCCTTGATTGTGATTGATAAATTCAATATAATAGTTTTCAAAATTTATATTTGGGATTATTGATGTAACAAGATTACCCAAAATACTTGTTCTAGCAACATAAGATTTGTTTTGATATATTGATTCCTTCCAAAATTTGATTGTTTTCGTAAATGTGTAACATTTTTCTTCGGGGATATGCAACTTGAATACCTTGTGTACTTCATTCCTATGTAATGTATCTAATAAACTGATTACATTATTAGAACAATAGTTATTTATTATACAAGGGAAAAAAGTATTAGATTTTAGCTCGAGGTTGTGTTGCGAAGCGAGAGCTAAAATCTAATATTTTTTCCCGTGTATAATACATCATTTTTTTCTGTGACGAGGAAAACGACGATTAAATATTGACAATACATATTGTTATAATATATTAAAGTCAGAAAATTATAGATGCGAAATTTGAATTTTTAAAATGGTAGGCTGTTGTACTTTCAGCGACAATTAGACCTGCGTTGCTAAGGAATCCTTTGAAGTAAACAAATATCTGTCAATTTAATTCTATTGATTTGATTTAAAAATTGCGAACTTAGTAGTTGTTTAATAGTTATTTTGAATAATATGAAGTGAAAAAAATGTCTGATTCCGAGTTATCTCTGACTGCACCGTCATCAAACTAACTACATTTCTGAAACAAAATGGGAAAGGTTACACGACCAAGAAAGCTGCAATTTTTACGAGTACATAAATTAGTGATTTTTTAAATAATGCTCCCGATGAATTTTATTTAATTGCCAAGGTTGTTGTTGTATTTGGAATTGCAGGAGCTTGTCGAATTTATGAAATCAGCCAGGTAACATTAGATGATATTGAAGATTCGGAAACGTTATTAATTGTGAAACTCAAGCAAACAAAGAATGAAGTAAGCAGGAGATTTGTAGTTACCTACTGAAGAATATAATTTCGACACAAGAAAATTCCATTGTTGTACCGAATAGTTCAAGGAACTATTATTACATATAAAGGAAATGTAACTTTTGTATAGTAAAATATTCTAAAATTAAATATCTACCTTTACTTATGTGTATATATATCCGGGAAAAAAGTACTCACTTTTTTCCCGGGGAAAAAAGTACTCACTTTTTTCCCGGGGAAAAAAGTAATTTCAAAAAGTGATATTTCTTTACCTGTCATCAGAGACAAAATGTCAAACTTTTTTCCCGTCACAGAAAAAATATATTTTATTTCAGCACACTATCAGTATTAATTTCATGGACTAAATACCTTTCCTGGATGATGTATTCCTATGAAATCCTAACGATTGTTCAATGGAGAGATGTCACCAATATAAGTAAGAATATTCATACAATTTATTCTATGATTTTGTATAGGTACCTACATTTGATTTTTTCAAGCATGCGACAATCCAATGGTAGAAATTCCGTGTCTTACAGATGGTTCTCAAGTTTTGGAAAAGTTTAGTTTTTCCGAGGATAATATAACTAGAGACATTGCTGCTATGGTATTCCTCTGTATTTCTTTCTACATACTGGGATTTCTTTGTTTATGGAGGAAAATTCAGAAGAAACGATGATGGTTATTGTGAATACATTTTTTTTAGAAGAACTTGAGTTTCAGACTCTGTATTCTATTATTCTATTCTGAAAATATATCGAAAAACTAAGTAGCAAATTTATTCTTTTCATGACGAATATTTAATTTTTTGGATAACTCTGTCTTGAAAATATAATAATTTTGAATAAACATTTCTGCGCAATGTATTCCATATATTTGAAATTCTCAATTTTATTTTGATACTTTGTGCACTTAAACAACGTTGACCACGTGATCGACGCGTATTGTATGAATTCATGTTCTCCTATTGGTACTTACTCAGGTCGTATTTGGTGCACGAAATGCATCGCGATTCTAACGAATTGAATTATGTTTTAAAAAACCACGCTTGAATAGCAAACCGAATTATTGAGAAGAAAAGTTGAAACCAACGAAGGAATGTACCTAAACGTTAACTCAATCCACGTACCAAATTTCAACCCATCTATTGTGAAGAAACATGGTGTACTGATAGCGAAGCAGGTCGGGATGCGATTTGAACGGAATAGTCCCCGCGCGGGGAAGCGCGACTGAGGAAAATGGTTGAAACTATACCCAAAGGCACTTCTTCAACATTAACTTAATCTACGCGCCTAGTTTGAAGCCTCTAACTCAATCTGCAGCAGCTGTGGAATCACTCATGATTTTCATAAATCACGAAAAAACATGTACGTAAAAATGGCGGCGGTTTCAGATATTTACCAAAATTTTGATACTTTCGTTCTGCAACAAGAACAATCACATGGACCAAGTTTCAGCTTATTTGACTCTATAGGAGTCGCTGAAGATGCCAATATGTACCGGAAAATATATATATTTTGTCTCTCTTGAAGTTTTGTTTGATCAACAAAAAAAATATAATTGGGGAAAAGTTTGAATCGAATTATCAATAAAACGAATGCCGCTAAAATTCTACATACCGTATCATTGAAGTGCAAAAGGGTGTTTCTCTTATCTAACCTAACAACCTAATGTGCCTATCGTAAAAGTCCATGCTGTGTAATTAAAAGTGTTACTGACAGAAATCCTTTTTAATATGCACATTTCCTAGGTAATCTGTAGAAGAAGTAAATATAATATATATATATATATATATATATATATATATATATATATATATATATTTATATATGTAAACTACTCTGTATTCATTGAATTTAGTAGTAATTCATTACTTCCTGAGGACTCAGAATAGGAAATGTCTTCCCGCATGACAATGAGGCCCACAATAACATATAGTTTTAAAAAAACAATACGCTATCACACATAGCAGCAATTTTCATTGCTCCTGATCGAAAATCACCTACCAATAATAGTTATTTAATAAACTAGTTTATTAATGACAGCGATTAATGGTTCAGATATTAATAGTTCGAGACCATTAATCGCTACATTAACCCATTAACGCCCAAATTACTTTTTTCCTTAATAAAGTGATGATATTCACAAATCTAAAAAGAGTCTTGAAATATTGGTAATAGATATAAAAATTTTAAATAGTTGCTGAAAATTAAAAAAAGTTGTGTCCTACTCAGGAACATAAAATTTCAAAAAAAATAAAAAAAGAAAATTTTATTATATACGCTTCACAATACTTCTTAAACCTAAGAACTAATATGAAATTTAGGAGAACAGCTTGTACACAATGTTACATTACATTTGATACAGAAGGTCGAAGGTTTTTCCGAACAGTTTGACATCTGGCATCGCCTCTGTTTGTATCTCTTTCCCAAAAAATGTCCTTTGCCATCATACCTTGTGTTATGGATCACTTGTGCTCTTGAGGTATCTGGAAAAGAAAATGGTTCACCCTTCATTATACCCTCTTCCTATATCCTAACTTCAGATAGGTAGTAGCAATCTGACGCCGAAAGTCTTTTATAGATATTAAATTTTTTCCATGTATTTGCCTATATAGTACGCACGAATTTACAAGTGCCATATCAACAATTCTAGTAAATAGGCGCCAATACCATTTCTTTCCTCTAACAGCAATTGAGTGCTTCTCAAGCAGCCAGTCATGGTGATCTACACCTCCCATACAATGGTTATAGTTGCTTATTGTTAATAGCTGAGGAACTGCTACTTTTGGTTTTTGGTCTTCATCTCATCTATGTACATATATTATCTTCTTCATCCCATTCATCTCCTGTTATTTGAACTTCTGCTACACCTACTATGTCATTTACTACAGGCTTGTCAATGATATCAACTTCCAAAACATCCTCATTTGTTAACTCATCCAATTCAGGAGGAAGGGCAAGAATATTCCTATCACATTCTTCAGAAAAACAATACTGCATATCTTCTTCCAAGGTTTTAAATATGTAATTTTGTCGGCTCATTTTATTACCTCGAATGCAAACATAAAATGCATCTGTGCCCAGTGTCGTGTTTATAGTACACAAAGTTTATAAAGGTACTACCTAGAGCAATAGGTTAGAAATACAAATCTGTTCGAAAATCATAATTTCTGAATATTCAGAGAAAACAAAAATAGAAAACCAATGCACTTACCGCCTAAAAATATATGGATTTGGCTCAAATTTCAATAGTAGTGTACACAGAGTTTTTGTGTGTAACTTTTGTTGAGGTTATTTACTTGTCATTCAAAGAAAGCTGTAGCATTTATGATTCATTCATGCAACCCTAATAATGAACAAATAGAAGCTATGGAGTTTGTGACTGATTCAAACGCCATCTATGTAAAACTTGCAGAAATATTGTATGTCCTATAAATATGACTCTGGGCGCTAATTGGTTAATAAAAGGTTTATTACAAGATTTTTCTGTCGACCTCATCATGAATTGAGTATAAATTCTAGATTGAAATGAATTTTTAATCTGCATAACAGATACATTTGACACAATATAAATTTCTATGTTCATTTCGATATATTTATATTCAAGCTTCCGATGGAACAATTTGAGAAATTCATAGATGGAATATTAGACATGTGACATTCTGAATAGTTCACATTACCTTCAATATATGATAAGGACTATGTGGAACTGGTGGAAGCTGAAGTGTTAATAAAATTACGTTCGAACGATTATATCATAAAATTTTTTCGGCAGTTTCTACTTTATTTTGTATAGAGTTAAATTTTTCGATTTGAATAATGAATTCCTTTGCTCTATGTGGAATAACAGTACAGACACAGAATAATTCAACTATTCTATGCTGAATACTTCTGTGTTTGGTTGCCCATGACAATCATACATTAAAATAGGAGAAACTGTATATTAAAATGGGTCGATGGAATCCGTCGTTACTACGTGATAATTTAACATGATTAACAAAACTAAATTTGATTTTACTACGTTTATTATCACAAAATATTTTGAAAAATATAACACTGCGATTGCAATTTCGGTCACTAGACCATCATCGGGCAGATTGAGTTAAGAACTGAATACAAAATAATTATAGATTTGCGTTTACGGGTGGGAGAGGATTATTGCAGGTACCTAAATAGACAAGAGGAACATATTTCAAGAAGGGCTAATCGAGTGAATTTCACAAATTGGTACAATACAATGTTCTTAGAAAAGTCATTATTGTTTAAATACACTAAATATAGGAGAATATATCAAGTCAATCTGGTCGTTCAGCAAGATATCTTTTGCATTATTATTGAGTTTAAAAATTTCTAATGATTCTAAGTAAGTAAGTTTGGTTCCTTTCGGTAATTTGTGCATGATTTGAAAATTATCTATTTGTGGAAATGGGTGGTGGTTTTCACGGCAATGATTTGAAAACGTTGAATCCGTTTTATTTTTCAAAATAGATTGTTGGTGTTCTTTAAATCTTGTCTTGAACGATCGATCAGTCTGACCTATACATACTCCTTTACATACAGGACAAATCAACTTATAAACTCCTGAACTTTCAAATTTTGAAGTGATATCTTTGGCATTGAATAAAAATCCTGAGAGTTTTGTCTTAGATTTGAAAGCAATTTTAATATTACATTTAGGTATGACATTAGCAACTTTTTCTGTTAGAGGACCAAAATATGTTAAAGATGTGAATTTTTCCGATTTTTCTACTTTTAATTGGGGATATATGCTGTTGTACGCTAGTTGATTACGTTTCTTGTTTATCATTTTATCTATCAAACTTGTATGAAAACCATTATTTGACGCAATTAGTTTTATAGTCGAAATTTCTTTCGCTAAATTTGTTACGGATAATGGAATTGAAAACGCTCTGTGGATCATTGAATTAAAAGCTGAATGTTTATGGGAAAGAGGATGATTTGAATCCGACGGAATACATATATCCGTGAAAGTTGGTTTTCTATATATATCGAAACTCAAAGTATTATTATTATGAAAGATAGTTAAATCCAAGAAGTTTATTTGTCGATCCAATTCTTTTTCAATTTTGAACTTTATATTTGGGTGAATGCTATTAATATAATTCAAAAATTGATCTAATTGTCTCGCGGTGCCCTTAAAACAAGCAATTACATCATCAACGTATATATGGCAAAAATTTATATGCGATTCTTTTGTAGAATTGAATATTATGTTCTCTATATGTGACATGAAAATGTCTGCAATAAGCGGACTTAAGGGGGAACCCATATCCAGCCCACTAGATTGTTCAAAAATTTTGTTATCAAACTGGAAGTAATTTTGACTAAGACATATATCTAATAAGAAAATGATATCATTTATTTTAATAATATCCATAGTGGATTGTTGCAAAATATCTAAGACAAGTGGTAAACACTCATCTGCTGGTATATTGGAGAACATATTATCAACATCGAAGCTAACAAGAAAAGAGTTAGCAGGAGTTACAAAGTTTTTCAGCTTCTGTACTAAATCAACAGAGTTCTTTACTGTATATTTTGGAGTGAAATTAGTTGATTTTCTGAATGTGAAATTCAGATCTTTGGCTAATTTATACGTTGGGCTATTTATGTGAGAAACTACAGGTCGTATTCGGCTATTTTCTTTGTGGTTTTTTATTAATCCGTAAAGTTTTGGAGTTCCAGGGTTCATATGTATTATTGAAAAATTAGGTTTTGATAGTGTATTTGGGGAAATTTCCTGAAGGGCTTGTCTAACAGTTTTTTGGAATTTATTTGTTGGATCGACTGATATTTGTTTAATTTGTTCCGTTCGAAGAAAATTATTCATTTTGGAAACATAATCATTTCTTGAGAGAAACTATAAGCGATATTGAATTTTCTAATTCGGAAGTCAATCTGTTAGAAAAAGGACATAAATTCGTTCCAATTAGTATTGATAAAAACGAGAAAGAATTATTAGCTGTTGAATCTATTGTAGCTTTGAAAAATACTGATGAACCAGCGTTAGCCGAATTCAAAATTTCAAAAATTCTTAGAAGCCATCAGGTTCCAAAACCAGATAAATATTTAGATGACATAAAATCCTTGAAACATAAAATTGAAATTAATAATTTAACTATCACTAAAGCAGATAAATCCGATGCGAAAGTAGTTCTCTCAAGAAATGATTATGTTTCCAAAATGAATTATTTTCTTCAAACGGAACAAATTAAACAAATATCAGTCGATCCAACAAATAAATTTCAAAAAACTGTTAGACAAGCCCTTCAGGAAATTTCCCCAAATACACTATCAAAACCTAATTTTTCAATAATACATATGAACCCTGGAACTCCAAAACTTTACGGATTAATAAAAAACCACAAAGAAAATAGCCCAATACGACCTGTAGTTTCTCACATAAATAGCCGAACGTATAAATTAGCCAAAGATCTGAATTTCACATTCAGAAAATTAACTAATTTCACTCCAAAATATACAGTAAAGAACTCTGTTGATTTAGTACAGAAGCTGAAAAACTTTGTAACTCCTGCTAACTCTTTTCTTGTTAGCTTCGATGTTGATAATATGTTCTCCAATATACCAGCAGATGAGTGTTTACCACTTGTCTTAGATATTTTGCAACAATCCACTATGGATATTATTAAAATAAATGATATCATTTTCTTATTAGATATATGTCTTAGTCAAAATTACTTCCAGTTTGATAACAACATTTTTGAACAATCTAGTGGGCTGGCTATGGGTTCCCCCTTAAGTCCGCTTATTGCAGACATTTTCATGTCACATATAGAGAACATAATATTCAATTCTACAAAAGCATCGCATATAAGTTTTTGCCATATATACGTTGATGATGTAATTGCTTGTTTTAAGGGCACCGCGAGACAATTAGATCAATTTTTGAATTATATTAATAGCATTCACCCAAATATAAAGTTCAAAATTGAAAAAGAATTGGATCGACAAATAAACTTCTTGGATTTAACTATCTTTCATAATAATAATACTTTGAGTTTCGATATATATAGAAAACCAACTTTCACGGATATATGTATTCCGTCGGATTCAAATCATCCTCTTTCCCATAAACATTCAGCTTTTAATTCAATGATCCACAGAGCGTTTTCAATTCCATTATCCGTAACAAATTTAGCGAAAGAAATTTCGACTATAAAACTAATTGCGTCAGATAATGGTTTTCATACAAGTTTGATAGATAAAATGATAAACAAGAAACGTAATCAACTAGCGTACAACAGCATATATCCCCAATTAAAAGTAGAAAAATCGGAAAAATTCACATCTTTAACATATTTTGGTCCTCTAACAGAAAAAGTTGCTAATGTCATACCTAAATGTAATATTAAAATTGCTTTCAAATCTAAGACAAAACTCTCAGGATTTTTATTCAATGCCAAAGATATCACTTCAAAATTTGAAAGTTCAGGAGTTTATAAGTTGATTTGTCCTGTATGTAAAGGAGTATATATAGGTCAGACTGGTCGATCGTTCAAGACAAGATTTAAAGAACACCAACAATCTATTTTGAAAAATAAAACGGATTCAACGTTTTCAAATCATTGCCGTGAAAACCACCACCCATTTCCACAAATAGATAATTTTCAAATCATGCACAAATTACCGAAAGGAACCAAACTTACTTACTTAGAATCATTAGAAATTTTTAAACTCAATAATAATGCAAAAGATATCTTGCTGAACGACCAGATGGACTTGATATATTCTCCTATATTTAGTGTATTTAAACAATAATGACTTTTCTAAGAACATTGTATTGTACCAAATTGTGAAATTCACTCGATTAGCCCTTCTTGAAATATGTTCCTCTTGTCTATTTAGGTACCTGCAATAATCCTTTCCCACCCGTGAGCCCAAATCTATAATTATTTTGTATTCAGTTCTTAACTCAATCTGCCCGATGATGGTCTAGTGACCGAAATTGCAATCGCAGTGTTATATTTTTCAAAATATTTTGTGATAATAAACGTAGTAAAATCAAATTTAGTTTCGTTAATCATTAAAATGGGTCATTAATGATCAATTTCGTGTACGTTAAAGTAAGCTTTTATTTAGAGGTCGACGGAAAACATATAAAATATTACTCCTCCATTCAAAAGCTATGGAGTATTAAATTTAATTGGGAATGTTACATTTGGCATATAATTAGTTATATAATTATGGATACTATTACTTATTTAACTACATGGATATTTTTTAATATATAGTTAGTCATAGTTTAGAGATCTTGCACTGAATTAGCAGAATGCGTCGTCTATGCAAGCGATACGGTTAATTTCCCACTATAGTCTGCTTTGATTTAAGATTGTTCTCATTTCACAATTTCGGCTCACCTATATCTTAATATCTCTTCGTGGTTACATTTTTTGAAAAAATAATTTACCTATGCCAACTTTCAGATTACAACCAAGTAAGGAATACTCATCACGTGATTGACGAATACCAAACGAATTCGTGGTCTGTTATTTATGTTATTTATGCTCCCTTTAAATGATTTTAGTAGACAACGATTTTCGTGAATTTTTCATGTTATATATATATATATATATATATATATATATATGTATATATATATATATAGGTATATATATATATAAATATATATATATATATAGGTATATATATATAAATATATATATATATATATATATATATATGTATATATATATATATATAGGTATATATATATATATAAATATATATATATATATAGGTATATATATATAAATATATATATATATATATATATATATATATATATATATATATATATATATATATACATATATATATATATATATATATATATATATATATATATATATATATATATATGTATATAGTATAAAAGGATATCGACCGTACGGTATGAAATAGTAAGGAGGTTTATTGGGTGTGCGGTCTGTTATATATAAAAGAAAACTCTACTCTTCCTAGCTACTCAATATTTCGTCAAACTTTATTGACATCATCAGGAGTCTACTGTAAAGATTGAAAATAAAACAAAAATAACACCAGAATACAAAAATGTCAAACAACTTACAGTTTAAGAGTAAAATTCAAACACACAAGGCATCACATCGACATGTTAAACAGTACTGATCACACAATGGGAACAAATCTCCCTAACAACTGGTCTAATTTTTTCTTTCATTCTCATAGAGATAACACAAATATGTGGTGATTTTATTAATTCATTTTCAAACTAAATGAACCAAAAAAGTTTACGACGACATGTTAACTTTGACTGTACAATCAGGCTATGAAATAATAAATTTTTTTCCTCTATTTAGCCAATTTTAAAATATTACTGTAAATGCTGCTTAACTGACCTGTATCGGACTTAAAATTAATAGTGTTCTTATCCTTCTTTATGCAACACATTTCCAGGAATAAACGGTTTCCATAATTAGACTCTGTTTTCAAAACACTGACATTATTATAATCAAAGTTATGGCCTGTTTTTATATAATGATCCACTACAGCACAAGAATTTTTACCCAATCGACAATCACTCCTGTGCTGTGTGATTCTCTGTATATAAAAACAGGCCATAACTTTGATTATAATAATGTCAGTGTTTTGAAAACAGAGTCTAATTATGGAAACCGTTTATTCCTGGAAATGTGTTGCATAAAGAAGGATAAGAACACTATTAATTTTAAGTCCGATACAGGTCAGTTAAGCAGCATTTACAGTAATATTTTAAAATTGGCTAAATAGAGGAAAAAAATTTATTATTTCATAGCCTGATTGTACAGTCAAAGTTAACATGTCGTCGTAAACTTTTTTGGTTCATTTAGTTTGAAAATGAATTAATAAAATCACCACATATTTGTGTTATCTCTATGAGAATGAAAGAAAAAATTAGACCAGTTGTTAGGGAGATTTGTTCCCATTGTGTGATCAGTACTGTTTAACATGTCGATGTGATGCCTTGTGTGTTTGAATTTTACTCTTAAACTGTAAGTTGTTTGATGTTTTTGTATTCTGGTGTTATTTTTGTTTTATTTTCAATCTTTACAGTAGACTCCTGATGATGTCAATAAAGTTTGACGAAATATTGAGTAGCTAGGAAGAGTAGAGTTTTCTTTTATATATAACAGACCGCACACCCAATAAACCTCCTTACTATATATATATATATATATATATATATATATATATATATATATATATATATATATATATATATATATATGTGTGTGTGTGTGTGTGTGTGTGTGTGTGTGTGTCTTTTCGGATGGTGGAATGAATCTGAGAAAGATTCTGTGATTCAATCCGATTTTTTCGAAAACTTTGTTGGCGCCGAGTAACTTTCGAAAAAATCGGATAGAACAGCGGAATCTCTCTCAGATTCATTTCACCATCCGACAAAACATACGATATAACATACATTGGAAAAATGAAGTCACATGAAGTTTATCTCCTTGAAAGTTGAAGACTAGTTTGATTGATTCAAATCAATTCAAACTCAATTATATTTTGTAAACTTTTTTTTGTTGTACAAACAAAACTTCTAGAGAGACAAATTATATATATATTTGTATATATATATATATATATATATATATATATATATATATATATATATATATATATATTTATATATATATTTTTTTACATATATATATATATTTATATATATATATATATATATATATATATATATATATATATATATATATATATATATATATATATATTAATATGGTTTGCCTCTATTTGTTTATTCATTATGATTTTATTTTTGAATATGTTTATTCATTTTAATTTAATCTATATTATGTTGAACGCCTTTAAAAATTTGCCTATTTATTGTTTTGTTTATTTTGATTTGATTTGATCTGACTCTTTCAACTTATCTCAGGTAAAATTGTGTCTAGTTATTTTTTTTTTAATTTTTGACTTTTCTAATTGAAAACTTCAATGAATTCAAGTATTTAAAATTTTAACAAAATTTATTAACACTATTTACCAACATACAAAATTAATTCAATTTCATAATGGTACCTTTTAATAATTTTACATTTATCCCCCTTTTATTATTATATTTGCAAATATTTTTTATAGTCAAATTGGCCAATATAAATTTTTATAAAAACTCACGAATGTTGATTTCACTTATGGTTGTTCTATTTTCTACATGGGTCCAATAAATTTTTCTTCTTCTTTACTCTGCCTTTTATCCTCGTTCTGCAACTCTCTGATATTCCTTTTACACCTCACTAAATTTTCTGTTGTGAATTCAATACACAACAAATTTTCACAATTTTGCCACTTAAATCAACTTTTTCTTCGCAAACAGGTATTATTTACCTCCATATATCACTTATATCGATAATTTGTTACAATTTTATAACTTTCAGCTTCTATTATACTTTTTTTTTCTCCTATACAATATGGAGGAATTAAAACAATTGAATGAGATATCAACTAACAATGATTCTTCGTCGAAGACAATTTAGGAACTGCTCTCAGGAAGTGGAAAAAAGGAAAAAGGAAACACACGTGTTTCATTCCTCCCTGAAGTATGTGTCAGGGAGGCGGGCAGCTTGAGTTTGGGATTACCCAACAAACACAACATACAGCAACTGTACAGATACTGCATTACAAGTGCCACCTGAATACAGCACATAAATTGATGTATTAAAACTGCACAGTTTCTGTATTGATAATACTGCGTTTCAAAGAATGCAGTATTTAAAGTACAGTTGCTGTACAGTTTCTGCGCATCGAAAATGAAGGGTCGCATACGCAGCCAGTGAAGTTCAGTAAATGTGCAGCAACTGTGAAGCAATATCTGCAAACGCAAAACGGTCCGAATACTTGTACCAGGCACGCGGCATCGCATCGGACTCCAACCTACCCCAAGATGCCCCCGGCGTGGGG
The DNA here is from genome assembly GCA_030704885.1 of Cynegetis impunctata. Taxonomy (NCBI): domain Eukaryota; kingdom Metazoa; phylum Arthropoda; class Insecta; order Coleoptera; family Coccinellidae; genus Cynegetis; species Cynegetis impunctata. The sequence goes on along the minus strand of JARQZK010001676.1, from coordinate 28,481 downwards.
TAGGTCAGAGTCGTTACTCCTTCAGTACGGTTTAAACGGTACGATATCTCTAACGTTGGACGCCATTTTCCATTTCATTGCTGAGTAAGATTTGTGGTATGTTGGTTGTAAAGATTGTGGAAAGATAACAATTATTGCTCTTTAACATTTTTAATTGAACATAGGTACCTACTTCATTTTATTGTTCGGGACTAAGTGTGTATATAGTGTGTAATTTCTGCTCGAATTTATGGGCGGATTGCAATGATGCAGTCCCAACGAGATGAAATTAAGGTACGTGTGAAAACACTGATATCTTTATATGTTTTTATAACCTAAAGTAGTGGAATATTTAAAGACTTATACAGAGTGATATAGAACTTTTCCAAAAAGCGAATGAATATGGAATTCAAACACAAAAACAAACGGCAATTGAACACCGAATATTGAAAAGAAATGTTGAATAATGTCATAATAAATATCTGAAATTGAATCGAAGTATTTGACTAACCATCGACTATCAATGATAATTCATTACCTTCGACTTCCTTTATTGTTGCACCTAATTTAAGTAATCAGAATAATTTATTATCAACTAATGATTCTTCTGATAGTGACAGTAGTCAGTAATGGTGTGTCTCAAAAAGTGTTAGTTGTATTTATGAAGAAAACGTAAAATGCTTTTTCTTACGTCATATTTCTCCTCTTTTAGTAACCATACGAAGAAACAAGGGCTGCGAAAATGCTATTACACAGACAGAAGTCGAAACCACCATTAAATTAATGGTTGAAGAAATACGTATGAGAGAAGGAGTGAAGGAAGCAGCCAAAAGCAAAAATATACCTTCAAATGTATAAACCTCCATAGAGAGGGATATTTTGTTTATTATTATCTTTTGTTCATTATTATTTTATATATATATATATATATTATATATTTTATTTCATATTTTAAATTCCAATTAATATTCTTGTTTTAGTTTGTTTTTTTTATAAGAAAGTTTAATATTTATATTGTATATCCGATTATTTTATGCTTAATATAAGAAATTTTCTCCAATTAAGCTAACTTTTCATTGGATTATACACCAAAACACGCAAATATTAGGATCAAGATTATATGATTTTTAGTAATTTTCAAAACTTTGACATACTGAATTCCCTTAATCAAATTTACAGGTTGCTGTACAGTAAAAACTGCGTTTGGTATGCAACCATATAGTATAGCGTTTGCTGCATTTCACATGCAACGAGGCTGAACAGTTTTTGTAGCATGTTACTACAAAACCTCGCTTGCATTTGAATTGCAAGCAACGCTGCGCGATGGCTGTATACGAGCATTCATATGCAGCCATTATGCAGCGCTGCTGCAATTCAAATGCAGTATGTACTGTACAGTAACTGTACAATTCAGCGGGACATATACGGTCCGCTTTGATACAGTTACTGCATTACCATCGCTGCAGTGAAGTGCAGCAACGCTGTACAGTTTTTGTACATTGCCTGCGTTTCAGTGTTTGCTGGGTAACTCCTTCAGCCAGATCAGAGGATACACTTGTATGTACAAGTGCATTAAGGATAGGTGAGACGGGATATTTATGGAACATAGGAAGTGTGGGTAGGGTTCAGAGGATTAATACTGGCCCAGCATTCACCTTATAAGTTTGCAAGCAGTGACTTACATTACCATGAGAAAAACTCATGGCAGACCAGTCGGCCCCGGGGTTTGAACCCGAGACCTCCCAAATACTAGCCAGCGTACCTAACATACTCGACTAACTAGCTTGGTCAGGAAGTGGGCTCTACCCTCTTATATAAACTTTGTTATCTTCAAAAATCAAATTGCCTTAGTAGAACATTACAGAAAATTCCGACTTCCTTCTAATGAATTTAATAATATTTCAAATATTTTAATAACAGGTTATTTAAATATTTTTATATCATTCAATTCAATTAAATACACAATAATTTTGGAAATTGATTTTTTCGATAATAACAGCTTCTTTCTAATAATTTAAAATTTTTCGAACTCAGTACTTCAACTTGATTATTTCAAAAACTTTAATGACATTTGTTTAGTTTTTTAATAAATTTGAAATAAAAACATATTTCTGGACTTAAATAATTTAGCTAATCTCAACTACATAACATTCTGATCATTTTGTACTAAAAATTTCAATATTCTATCCATTAATTAAGTTATTATTTATTCTTGCAAAATTTGACATTTCTATCTATATAATTTTATATAATTATTATTTATATATAATTTGAAATTCTCCTTTATTATATTATTCTGAAGCAATTTTCTATTTGAAACAATTAATTCAATTCTTCTAATACCTTTATATATGATTATCTATTTTCAATGTCTTGAAATTAAATTATTATCTGATATTCAAATTTAGTCGTTTCTACGATATATAGGATTTCCAGAATTGTATGTATTCCACATAAATTAAGTCTGTTATTTTGAAATAATCTATTCTAATTAATCTTTTAAAAGTTCTATTATTTGTATTTTCTTATATATTTGATATTTAATGAATTTTTATTGAAATACTTAATATCTCTTTCCAACGTTTACTGACATTTTATGTTTTTGACATTCTATAAGAATTTCTAATATATTATTGATTTTAAAAGTTGATCTTGAATATTTATAATTCCAGGGCCGGCCTAAGGGGTGTGCGAAGTATGCAGCCGCACACTCAAGCTTTTTGGAGGGGCATTAAATTAACCAATTTTTGTAAAAAAAAACAACTTTCATATATATATATATATATATATATATATATATATATATATATATATATATATATATATATATATATATATATATATATATATATATATATATATATATATATATATATATATATATATATATATATATATATGTTCGTATGTATGTGCTTTAGCGTTGTTTACACGATAACGGGCGCAATTTTGAAGCAATAGGGTTGAAAGTTTGTAAATAGGTAGCTTCCTATAATATCTTGAATGAGATTGTTTTTGGTTCCAATTGGTAGGAGGGTTGACCCCCCTGGGGGCAAAATAAATCTTGTTTACACGATAACAGGCGCAATTTTGAAGCAATAGGGTTGAAAGTTTGTAAATAGGTAGCTTCCTATAATATCTTGAATGAGATTGTTTTTGGTTCCAATTGGTAGGAGGGTTGACCCCCTTGGGGGCAAAATAAATCTTGTTTACACGATAACGGGCGCAATTTTGAAGCAATAGGGTTGAAAGTTTGTAGATAGGTAGTTCAGTATGGTATCTTGGATGTGATTGTTTTTGGTTCAAATTGGTTGGGGAGTTGACCCCTTGGGGGAAAAATAAATCTTGTTTATATGATAACGAGCGCAATGGGGTTGAAAGTTTGTAATTAAGTAGTTTCGTACGATATCTTAGATGAGATTGTTTTTGATTCGAATTGGTTGGGGGGTTGACCCCCCAGGGTGGAAAATGAATCTTATTTACACGATAAAGCTCGCAATTTTGTAGCAATAGGATTGAAAATTTATGGGTAGGTAGTTTCGTATGATATATTGAATGGAATAGGTTTCAATGCGAATTGATTGTGGGGTTGACCGCCCAGGGAAATAAATCTTGTTTACACGATAGAAGGCGCAATTTTGGTACCATAGGGTTGAAACTTTGTAGGTAGGTAGTTTCGTACGATATCTTGAATGTTATTTATTTCTATATAAATTGGTTGGAGGGTTGACCTACCCGGAGGAGGAAATCAATCTTGTTCACACGGTAAATTGCGCAATTTTATAGAAATAGAGTACGTAGTTTCGTATAACTTGGATATGATCGGTTTTGGTACGAAATTGGTTGGGGGTTGATCCCCCGGGGAGGAAAGAAATATTCTTCACACATTAGCGACCGCATTTTTTTTTATTTGGAAATATATTTTTTAAACTGGATACGTTATGAAAACCTGCTATTCTAGTGCAGCTCACTGCGATAGAGTTTTTTTTTCGTTTCTATGAAGCGTACACACCATATATGAAAGCATTCATCCATCGCTCATTTGTGAATATGAAAGTATTGAAGCTCGTCTCCATTTTTTGGATAATTAATTTCATTTTATTTTATTCAATTTTTTTATGTGTCGATTGAATAATTAGTTTTTCTTCACATTATTTTCCTAATCTTTATATTTCATTAACATTCAATATGGTTTTTGTTTTAGTTTTGGAATTTTTTCCATCATGTTTTAAAATTATTCCAATAAACAGTCCTCTTTGTTTTCTGTACTTCCTTTGTTTCTATAATTCAATTTTTACGTCTCTGAAAATTATGGCACCTACCTAAACTTCTTCCGAATTCACAAATTTTTCGGGTATATTCTCTTATTTTCACTAGTGTACCTTCGTTAGTTCTTGTTTGATTATTAGCAGCTTTTGACTTAGCAATCCTGCTTATTGAAATGGGTGCGATTAGCAAAGTTCGACCTGGGACCAAGATAGTTTCATGATTTTATATGATGCTTGGCACCAAAAATTCAATTTCATATATCTACATATATATATATATTTATATATATATATATATATATATATGTAGATATATATATACGCAAAAAGTGAACAAAAACTGTGTTTTTGCACCTTAAATTTGAAAAAATTCCATACTCCCCAGACCCCCCGCCAGGTGCATGAAATTTGACTCTAGCACACTTGCAATTTTCGCCTTAGGCCGGCCCTGTATAATTCATACATTTACATTAATCTTCTTTGTAAACCAGTTTTACATATTTAAATTCACATTACTTGAAATTTAAATAACATGATTACATTAATTAACAACTTTCATACTTATTTCTTTTTGTATGTTCAAATCTTATATCATTGATTAGGTAGACATGTGTATTTATAATCATCTATCATTTTCTAATTTCTGATTAAGTTTATTGAAGTTTTTCCTTTCCTTGATCAATTCTTTTTCATATTATACCATATATTTCTATAATTACATTGCAAATAAAGAAACCATATCGATATATATATATATATAATATATATATATATATATATATATATATATATATTATATATATATATATATATATATATATATATATATATATATATATATATATATATATATATATATATATATATATATATCTATATATATTATATATATATATATATATATATATAATATATATATATATATATATATATATATGGGTCATTCTTCGGTATTTGAATTTTTAGAGAGAGACATATTTTCACGAAATTATTTTTCATGAGAAGAATGCTGATACTCATTTATTAAGTTATTCACCACTTACACCTTTCATAAACGAAAAAGGGCCAGATAACTTTAGTGTATTTTTACACTTTTTCTAGAAGTCAGAGGAAGAAAAGATTGCAGAGGAGTGACACATGACACATAATAGAGACATTTCGACCACAGAAAGTGACATTTCTGCTTTTAATTCTTCAACAAAAAATAGTACTGTCACATAAATAAAACATATTCTTCAAATAGTTTCATAGATTGAATGAAAATATTGAATAACTGAATAAAGAGTCCATTTCTTAATGTGCGAAAAAAAATCAGAGAACAAAAAGATATTGTCAATGAAGAAAACTACAAAATAAAAAACGGACAAATGAAAAATTATTAACAAACAATATAAATGAAAATTATTTTTCATAAGTATTTATTGCTTCATCAAAACTTGGAGGAAGTAAACTATAACCACTAATCACAAGAGTAGATTGAGGTAGTTTTACAATGATATCTTCTACCTGTATAAACACCCCCATCTTCCTCTGCAACTTCCTCTTTTATGCAGTAGTTGAGGGTACGGTTACATGCTTTTAGAAACTGGACTAGAATTTCTGCGTTGTCCACACTTCAGAGCACATACCTGCGATATGACTAAGACGTAGTCTCCATTATTTATCAATAGCTTTCAGAAAGAGCCGGAATATCTTCATCAGATTCTGGATATACATCGTTCGCATTTAGACGAAATCATTGTTTTTGAATAATCTTTCTGTCCATTAAAAAAATAGAGAACAAGTTATTTCTACATAAATAGCTCAAAACTTTTCATGATGAATCTTATTTTGGGTAACTCGTGCAAATCCTTGGACCTGGTGAACTTTTAAAGTACCAGGAAAAGGTAATTTACCAATGACGCATTTTCTTCAATTGTTTTTGTATGACTTATTCAAAAATGAAATGTTTTTCTCCGTCATCTTCTGTATTTACGTTTTTGATATTATCCACAATTTCCTTCATTTTTGTGTTTGGTGTTACGTTCTCTCTGCTTCTATTTAATCTGTATAAGTATTTGTTTTTAAAGACACTTCACTTCCTTCGTCAATCCTGCTATTCTTGCTGTTGTTCTATGAACAAACGATTATCTTCTGCGCTTTCCGAAGCTTTTGGGACCGTTTCCTGGCTGGCCTCGGCTCTGTTGTCTATTGGTTGTAACTGTGACACCATTTTCATCACCAGAGCAAGGTGGTGTAATTAGAAGCAGTTGAATTAATTTGAAGAGCCAGGCGCGCCCTTTCGTTATCTAGTTTTTTCAGCATACGTGTCTTTCTTAACGCTCTTTGCTCTCTAGGGGTCATGTCTTTCATGGGCCTAATTTTCTTCCCTTTCCCTTTTTTATTTAAATAGTTTTTTCTTCTTTTTCTTCACAATTGAGGCTAATTTAATAGGGTCGTTTTTTGATTCGTTAATAACGTAAACGTTTTGCTACCCGTTTCTTTTCCAGCCTTTTCTTCACGAGTTTGCTTTTTCTCGACCATTTTCTGCAACAAAACCTGATCCACGCCTTCAACGATAAGAAAAATTATTTATTTACAATGAAGTCACTTTGTTGTTTGATAAAGGATACAATTGGAATAACAGAAAATTTAAATTTTTCAAATACTTATGTAATGATTTCACTACCTACTAACTTTATAACACGAATGATATTAAGAAGTAATCACTCCTCTGTCGCTTTAAGTTCTCTCCTCTGGTACAATATATATGCCAGGGGAAAAGACGCCAGAGAATGAGACATATCTACACATAGTATAAAATGAAAACTAATCCAAAGCAAGAATTTTAGTATAGACGTGTCCATGTAATTATTTGCAAATATATATATATCTTTGGAATATGATCAATAAATGAGCAGAAGATTCAAAATATTCAATTCATACTTACCATAAAAAAGACAATATTCAACGAGACACAACCTCCTTTCTCAACATCATGCACTGAACTGTTATATTCCCTATGAAATAATTTGAATTTTGTCGCCAATAAGATGAATTCGCCTCAAGACGGTTACATCAACTACCGGAAGGAGCTATTCCATGCATTATCCCGCGAGTTTTTGAATTTTAAAGAATGCCAGAGGAAGGGACTCAAAAACAGAGGACATATAGAAAAATATTGAAAACTGAAATGTTTTTTTTTATTTGTTTCTAATTTTTTCAATAATCGATAAAACTATATTTCGAGCGTTCTGAACAGTGATGAACAGATACAAAAAAGTGAAAATGGAAGATAAATCACAACTCTTTTCCAAAAAACCGTGGAAAGGACAAGCCAGAAAAGTGACATTTAGTGACTTTATATATTTTTTTCTGGAAACTGTCAACATATTTCAGATCAAATCATTGTGTAATATCTGACGAATATCTTTCTCCGTTTCGGTAAACCAATATAATTGTTTTAATCATTGCGGTATTTTAGGTATTTCATGTTCCTTATGTAAAACAAATAGCTAAGAATGACCCATATATATATATATATATAAAGTTTATCTCTTTGGAAGTTAAAGACTTGTTTGATTGATTATTCAATTCAAACTCAATTATATTTTGTAAACGTTTTTTTGTTGTTCAAACAAATATATATATATATATATATATATATATATATATATATATATATATATATATATATATATATATATATATATATATATATATATATATATATATATATATATATATATATATATATATATATATATATATATATATATATATATATATATATATATATATATATATATATATATATATGTATATATATATATATATATATATATATATATATATATATATATATATATATATATATATATAGATTCTCATTTCGATTAAGGTGTATTTTTTGGAAACAATCAAGTTCTATTTACGTCCTGTGCCATTTGATCTTTTATTAGAATGCTTTGATTTGAATAGCTTGTATACTTCATGCAAATAACTATGGAGTCATTTAATCTTGCACTGATCTTGTGACTGGCTAGTTAGAATAGAGTTTCGGCTACTTTACGGAATATAATGATCTCATATACTTCAAAAGGTGTATTACAATACATCCACAAATTTCGAATTGAGGTGTCTCTTCATAAGAAGCTATGTAGCGGCTTTCATCTTTTCAATCTTTTTTTATGTTGAATATGGCCAGACATCGGTAACGTATACTTTTATCATCATTAATTGGAGAGATAAATTGTATAATTGAACTCTGTACATACATCTGTAATATATGTATTGTGTGCTGTCAACATATTTTAATGATATCACAAGGAGTTCTTGACGACACCACTTATCTTTATATGCTGTACTCTGCTTTTTCGTATTGCATTTCATTGAATTTTGAGTCACTTCGTTCGAGTGGCCAAGGACTTCGTCGAGGTTCTTAAGGAGTTTTTAGGGAATATGGTATAGTGAATATAGACGTTGGTCTATCGAGATGAAGTTCAATGATGTGATCGAAAATGTAAGGGATATCGCATGTGTAGTTTAAATTTTTGTCTTGGAAATAGAGCAACGATTGACCCACTATAAACTGAGGATCGATATATCATTCTTCAATTACATTGATATTGTTAAAAATGATATATATTCATATATGTATATATATATATATATATATATATATATATATATATATATATATATATATATAATATGTATATATATACATATATATATATATATATATATATATACTATTATATATATATATATATATATATATATATATATATATATATATATATATTATATATATATTATATATATATATATAGTATATATATATATATATATATATATATATATAATATATTATATATATATATATATAAATATATATATATATATATATATATATATATATATATATATATTACTATATATATGTATATATATATATATATGTATATATATATATATATATATAATATATATATATATATATATATATGTATATATATATATATATATATATATATATATATATATATATATTAAATATGTATATATATATTATATATATATATATATATATATATATATATATATATATATATATATATATATATATATATATAATATATATATACAGTGCTTTCATGATGAAAGGAACAAATTCATTAAAAAATTAGGTTTCTATTTCATGTTAAAATCCTCGGACAGGTCGATTAGTATTTTTATTTGGGCAATTTTCGCAATAAAAATTTTGTATACAGGGTGTCTCATTCAAGAGCTATGGCTTTGTCATTAGTTTTTTTAAAGGTAATACCCTGTATATTATTTCACTTTACAATTTTACGATGAATTCTTATCACTTTTTGTGAACATACCATATGCCTCAACTTGATGGATTCCCAGATTATAACGGAGATAGTGGAGCACCTGGAGATTTAAAATGTGGATTAAAAGTACAAAAAAAAATTTAGGTAAACATTGTCATTAAATCTGAAGAATGAAATTTCACATGTACCATCTGAATTCATTCACTGGTGCTGTATAGTCCGCAGTTTTCACGTTTTTAACGCTCCAGGCACTACACTACTTCATTGTTTAAGAAAATGCAATTACTTGAGAGAGAACGTATTGAAGTACTTATGATGTATGGTTTTGGAGATAGGGTGCGTTCACAAGAAGAAGTCTGCAATCTATTCAATGAAAATCATCCTGATCGTCCGCCAATTACTAGATCGACAGTCAGCAAAATTGAATCAAAATTCAGGAGATACGGCCACGTTAGAGATTTACCTAAAGGAAGACCACCGAGAGTATCTGAAGAAACAGTGCTGAACGTTCTACTAGAAACCCAAGATAACCCTCATACATCCATTACTACAATTTCCAATAATTTCAATTTATCAGTAGGGTCCGTGCATAAAATACTTAAGGTAAATAAATATCATCCCTATAAAATTAAGCTGGTACATGAATTATTAGAAGACGATTTTGACCGCAGAGTACAGTTTTGTGAGCAGATTCTTGAAATTCATAATCAACATCTAAATTTCATTACAAACATAATTTTTTCTGATGAAGCCACCTTTACTTTAAATGGCCACGTCAACAGACAAAACTGTAGGTATTGGGCGACCGAGAATCCTCATTGGATGCAAGAATGCCACACACAGCGGCCTCAAAAAATTAATACATGGGCAGCGATTGTTCGAAATCGTATAGTTGGTCCTATTTTTTTGAAGGAACACTAAACGGAGAGGACTACTTGAACTTTCTCCAGTTCGAACTCATTCCGGCTTTAGCTGTTTTGTTCCTAACCCACAAGATCCTGACATACCTAATAACGAGATATGGTTTCAACAAGATGGGGCACCTCCTCACTATTCAATCGCTGTTCGACAATTTCTTGATGCAACTTTTCCCAACAGATGGATAGGACGGAGAGGTCCGATTGAGTGGCCGCCAAGATCACCGGACATAACCCATTGGATTTTTTCTTATGGGTTATTTGAAGTCTAAAGTTTATTTGAATAGACCAAATAATATTGATGATCTAAAAGAGAGAATCAGGCAGGAAATAAGACTTATCAGTCCAGAAGTAATTGAAAATGTGCAACGGGAAACATTGAATCGACTTCAAAAATGTCTCGAAGTAAACGGACAACAGATTGAACATATGTAAAAATTAAATTAGTAATTACATTTGTGTGTTTTCATATCGTACCTCTCATTACCCACTATCTCCGTTTCTGGCAATCCATCGAGTTGAGGCATATGGTATGTTCACAAAAAGTGATAAGAATTTATCGTAGAATTGTAAAGTGAAATAATATACAGGGTATTACCTTTAAAAAAACTAATGACAAAGCCATAGCTCTTGAATGAGACACCCTGTATACAAAATTTGTATTGCGAAAAATGCCCAAATAAAAATACTAATCGACCTGTCCGAGGATTTTAACATGAAATAGAAACCTAATTTTTTAATGAATTTGTTCCTTTCATCATGAAAGCACTGTATATCTATATATATATATATATATATATATATATGTATATATATATATATATATATATATATATAAATAAATATATATATATATATATATATATATATATATATAAATAATAAATATATATATATATATATATATATATATATATATATATATATATATATATATATATATATATATATATATATATATATATATATATATATATATATATATATATATATATATATATATATATATATATATGGTTGTCTGGTTTCCTGGGTTTGTATCTGCGTATGGGCTTCGTATTCGTTGAAGTCTGCTCGACGTTTCGGCAAAATCATATTTGCCATCTTCAGGTAGCTCTTCTTGGTCGAAATGAATACACTGAACTCGTTGACGTTTTCCCCGTAGAGGTCACTTATGTTAATTTTCAGGTTCTCGCGGTTATATATGGTTTTATATTCTCATAAGTTTTCTCGCTTTGTATGTTTTTAGTCAGCTGTCAGCAGTATTTATGAAGACCAATTTCATTTCGACGAAACTTGGTGAAAAATTACAACGTCAAAGAATTAACACTATTGTTATTCTGCAAATTTTTTTTTCGGTGAAACTGCTATCCAATGGTATCGACGATACTTGTATAGTAGATTAGTTTCCGATATTTACCTATTATGACAAATAGATGCAATATATCCAGGATGCTTAGGTATACTAATATTTATCAGAGGACCAGGTTTGATTTCATACAGCTGGTGATGATTTTGAGTAAAAATAAAACTCTTGGCTCGTTTGTCTTATATTCACCTTACGAGTTTTCGTGGAAACATTTAGATTATTCCATTTTCCATTCTGTTACTTTTTGAGATGTGATGTTATTAGGAATTAATGAAACTTCCGCAGAAACGTCGTCATCTTTATCACAACATATTCGTTCTCAATTAATACATCCAGATACTTTTGAACCTCGTCCCATGCGAGTACCTACTTGTTTTTTAATCTGCCTTATAAAATATTTCCATTTCTTTGGTAAGAAAATTCTATAATATTAACCGCTTGTTTCATAAAATTCTGTAGTTCTCACAAACTCTTCATCGACCAGTACCATTATCATTCGATTTAACCATTCATTGACGGACTGTCAATGGAATAAACTGATTGAACTGTTTCTGAGTCAATTTGTCACTTAGTTATTTGATTTCTTTTGCAGCTTCAATAAAGCTTGATGAAAACTTGTTGACTGAGTGTGTGAAAAATAGAGCTACAATTCTGATGTGGAAACTTCAAAAATGTTTTTTTGTAACAAGGGACTTTTTTCAATGCTGAAATAGTTATTTGTATACCTAGGCCGCGAAATACCTTTTTAGCGTACCGAAAGAGAAATTATCGCCGAGGTCGCTTGCGGCCGAGGCAGGATAATCTTGAGGTAGCTAAAAAGTATCGCGGCCATGGCATACACACTATTTTTTGTGCAATCGACAGAATTATTGAACTAGACAATTGCAAATAAAAAGATTAGTGCTTTAAAATCAACAGTAATTAACAAGTCACAGCGTTGCTATGGAAATGACCATGTTCGAATATATACAAAATATTTTGACAGTTCTTGACAGAACTCAAAATACATTGAGATACAGTATGTCTCTTTTGAAATATCATAATTGTTGTTAATTTTTGGTATAAGTGACGTTTGGTTTTGCGGCCGTTGCTAATGGGTAACGGCCGCGAAATTAAATTTCGCGGACTATGGTGCGAACGTGAAATACTTGCTTCGCGTGCGATTGCACGAAATAGTTATTTATGTATCAAGGGCGTAAATAAAGCGTTTTTTGCCCGATGGCGCAAGTTGTTTTCCGAGACCGCAGGTCGAGGAAAACAAGCGACTGAGGGCAAAACACGCATTTACGCCCGTGATGCATACAACATTTTTTGCACGACCTTAAAAGTAATAAATTAAGAAGTATATTTTACGATGATTTTGATAACAATAGTGTTCATAGAGATATTCTTAAAATCATCTCAGCTGTGGTTTAAAATAATTATAAGGTATCCTTGGAAACGCGCATCATATTCTATAACTAGCGTCTAAATAAATCCAACTGACAAATCTATTTGAATTAGATGACATTTCTAAAACTTTTACTCTAAATAATTGCAGTAATTTTAAGATTGAAGTAAATATTGGCAAAAAATAGTATTGTAATGTTTATTTAATAAAATATGAGTTATGTGTTTCTCTGTTCTACAAAATTTCACTACCGGGCAAAAAAAGTTTTTTTCGCCCTAGGGCAAAAAAAGTTTTTCAGCCCTAGGGCAAAAAAAGCCTTCTTTACGCTCTATTCGTAGGGCAAAAAAACAGCATTTTATGACCGGTCGTGCAAAAAAGTAGTTTTTTAATGGCGGATACATTTTTAAACTTCTTTAGAAGGCAGTTATAAGAGCAAGCCATCTGGTTTTGCTACAGCATTTTTTGATATTCCGTTTCAGTTTGGCGCAAAACTCCTTTAGAGCTTCAACTTGAATAACGTAAATATAAAAAATTTAATATATCTTCACAATAGAGCGTTCGTACTCTAAATTTAGCCCATCCGCAGCATATTTTATTGCATTATGAATTAAATAAGCTCCACATCCAATAACTATTGAAGACTTTCTCAGAGATTATTGTAAATGTGTTAACACATTATTAGTTTCCTCGCCTAGCTGCGCCACTAAAATTGAAGTTGGCATAGTCTCCATAAAATGTCACGACTTATGCTGACAAATTATTATCTGTCAACACTTGGTGCGAATAATTGGCAATGATATCTGAAGTCTCAACGGGTTGATCTTGGAGGTCTAAAATTTTTAAATGCACAGCTACGTAAGATTGAAAAAATCGTACTACAATAAGCTATATTTTCTTGTTATCATGGTTTGAAGCGTCGTTTAGAATTGTAATACAGTTGGACTCATCAAGATCATTTTTTAATTCTTTCACGGCTGTCCTCGCCAAAACTTTTACTACAATATCTTCTGATTTCATACACGCACGTAAATTTGGGATCAAAACATGATTGAATTAATTTCGAAGCATAATCCGAAAACTATGGTTCTCTTGTATCGTGTAATAAGCCCACACGCTTTCTGCCGCGGCGATATCCAAATCCTTTGATGTTGGCGCCTCCGATTTCTTGACAAAGTTTAACATTGGAGCGGCGGCACGATTCTGATTTTTATGTTTTCCAGACTTCAAATGCTGATCAATATAACCAGCACCACCGTGGGAAACACTTAATTAAGTACGACACTTTTCGCATCTGACATCTGAGGGAGTATTTTATATTTGCTTGATAAACAGATATTTTGCTTTAAAGCTAATATCGAACGAACACTTGCCTTTCGGCATATTAACTTATGATTCTAAAACAAAAGTACTTCAGGTACTTTACCACACGACGATCAAACAACAAAAAAACAATAGCGAGAAGGGGGATAAATCTGTCAATCAATAGTTTTTTTTTAATTCAATAGGCAGATTGCCCAAATGTCTTTGACCTGTGTCATCAGCCAAAAATTTTTTATTTTTTAAATTTTAATTCTTCTTAGGTCTTATCGAGGATAGCAAACAAAAAGTAGGTAAACAACGATTATCACAGTTTTAAACCTAAAGCATTAATAAAATCAAATAGGATTTCATAGACATTCATGTTTTCAAGTGACATGTGGAAACTAAGGTTGTAAGGTTGATGAATTTTATTCAGATTTGAATATAGGACTTTTCTATGGTGGTGATAATTGCTTGATACTAACAACAAATGATCAATTGTACCTATTCCGCCACAATCCCATAAAGAAGATTCGTTAATACCTATTTTGTTCAAATAACAAGGACATAAAGCGTGACCAGTCCTCATTCGAGTGATAATAGTAATGAATTTTCTCCGATTTTTCAAATCAGGTTGAAGTCAGAATGATGACATCTCGTAAGTTGTACTTCATTATTTGAAGCTTCCTTTGCAGCTAAATCAGCTTTCTCGTTTGCCAAAATTCCTACATGAGATTTTACCCACATGAATTGAATATGAATATGACTTTGAATGAGAACATTTGAAGACGTTAGAATATTTTTATTTATAAATGAGAAGGAACTATCTAAAGAAAAATTCTTCAATGAAAGGAGGGCGGATTGACTATCGGATAGAATGAGAATTATTTTTTTTGGTATAGCAATTCTTGCTGTTCTTGAATGTAATGTAGTGCCATAGATATAGCATATAGTTCGCCAAAAAAAATGGAATGATTTTTATGTAGAGTAAATTTAAGATATTTAAAAGATAGGGGATCGTAGACTGCGGCTCCTACAGCAGATAATGATTTTGAGGCATCCGTATATAATTCATGAAAGTCTGAAAATTTTGAATCAAGCAGGTGCAATGATTCGATGGCTGTCAAATCGACCAATAGTGCGCGCGAGCTATGACGTATCGGCTATCGTCGCGCCGTCGACGACGCGGTTTCGCTCCCGCAGACGGCAGGACGTTCTTAATTTTCACGCGGTTTCCGAAAACGGGACAATTTTGCTTGGGTTCCGCAGTTCATTACGGGGACACCCAGGGGCGCTATTCATGACATCGTTCGCAACGGCACGTATACGCAATACTGCGAATAGTCTATTTGCGAACGTTTTCTGAAAATGCTATTCTTGACCACCCTTCGCAAAATCATATGAACGCTATCATTCTCATGTTAAAATATTATTGACA
>JARQZK010001676.1:0-7500 GCA_030704885.1 Cynegetis impunctata | reverse complement strand
AAATTCCCGCCCAATGTCGATTGTAATTGAGCTCCGAGGGGTGAATCTAAGGTTAACTACCTCATTGAGAAGACCTACTCATTCATTGTGGAGGCGATTATAGGTTTTTCGGCATTCAAGGTGGAAATATGGAAATCATATATCAATAATTCATTCCTATACCTGCTTGAAAAGATATTAATATTTTTTATTTATCGGTTTGAATTGATAGATAATTTTCCAACTTGTCCATATCCATGATATTATATCTAATGAATATATAAAATAGTTGATATGTATATAAGTAACTTCCAATCTGATTTCCTATCAAGAATTGGTGGATGAGCTTATAGTCCAGTCAATGACGGTAAAAAAGTATAAACTGTGTATTTATCCCATGCACCGACTTGTATGAAAATTTGGATTTAGGTTTTACTTACCATCTATGTCAAAGTCTACCCTGTGCCGGGGATTGCTTTTTCTCTGGGGTTGGAAGCCACCCCTTCTTGGGATTGAAGAATTTTTCATTAAAAATAAGTACGGAAATTGATGTAATTCTTAGCAACTTTTGTTCCATGAAGTTTTTTCTGAAAGTCAATACTTTTCGAATTATTCGCGACCTCGTTCGCGACTGAAATTGTCGGTTTTCTGGCAAAAAAAAAACACGTTTTCAGATTATTTTTCGCAATTAACTGGAAAAATATGCATTTATAATCGAAAAACCTGTAGAGAGCAAAATAATAGCTTATAAAAAAACAGAGAAAATCGTGTATTTATGATGTATTCTGACTCAATACAAACGGAATTATTGTTTGTTGAAAGTTGATTGGTATTTACCACTATGTGTATTCTCCAATACCTGTACTAATATACAATCTTTTTTTTTTTACAAAAATGTGCCTTTGGTGTTTTCCCCATAACTGGCTTGGTTTTTAAGCAATCAAGTCCTTCAAAGAAGCATTTTGTAGGTATTTTTAAGAGCTCATCTAAATAAATTTTATTTTCAGATCCTATTTTTAAAGAGGTTCATGCTAAAAGGGCTCAAAAAGGTACTTTGCGCGAACACACACAAGCTTTAAATGGCCATATATTACTCAATTTTTATCCTATAAAAAAAATAAAACGCCAAAATTTTCAAGAAATACATACAATTTCGTACTCTTCAAAATTTTGCGTATCATTAATAGTTTTCGGGTTATTTTGAAGAAAAGACGATTTTTCGCTAAATTACGTAAATGATTTTCTCTCTTCAAACTCAATTTTTCTCAAAAAGAAGTACTTTAAACTGGTCAAACACTCAGAAACAAAAATGAAGTAAATTGTTAAGTGGCAACAATTTTTTTCAAATGGGGTTGAAGAGAGGATGAGAACGAAAAAATAGGAACCGACATTATTCTCTTCATAACTCGCTCAGTTTTGATGCTAGGAACTTTTATAAGAAATAAAAATAAAGTTTCATGAGTTTTCCTCGAAAATGCATTGGTTTTTGGTTATTGTACGTAGAAACTTTCCAATTTGGCGAATGAAAATACCAGTCAACTTTCAACAAACAATAATTCCGTATGTATTCGGTCTGCATACAACATGAATACACGATTTCCTTCTTTTTATAAGCTATAAATTTGCTCTCTACATTTTTTTTGATTGAATGCATATTTTTCCAGTTATTCGTGAAGAAAGATTTGAAAACGTGGTTATTTTGCCTAAAAACTGACAATTTCACTCGCGAATATGTGGAAAGTATTGGCTTTCAGAAAAAACTTCATAGAACAAAAGTTGCTTGAAATGCAATGTGTCGATTTCCGCAATTATATTCAATGAAAAATTTTTAACCCCCAAGAAGGGGTGGCATCCACCCCCAGAGAAAAAGCAACACCCGTCACAGGGTAGACTTTGGAATAGATAGTACCTAAATCCAATTTTTCATGAAAATCGGTGCTGTATGGGATAAATACACGGGCAAATGGTCATTGACTGGACTATTAATATTCTTGGCGTATCTAGGTACTACTTAACTAGTAAAAATTGTTTTTCTAGATTTAACTACTCGATCTTAGGTTCATTGGACCTAGTATGACAAAGCATTTTGAATATGAAAAAGGAATTTACGAACCAGATTCACGTTCTTGAAAAGAACCAAGGAGTCGAATATTGAAAAAAAAGCGTAAGCAGTTACCTAAACTATTTTCCTGTTTCTCATTTTTGTTTTTTTTATGTAGGTACAAATATTCGTTAGTCAATTTGGTGAGGCTGAATAGAAGCACAATGCTTAAAATCCTTGCAAAACACTTCAGATTTCTACAAAAAAATTGCGGCGGTTAGAGGAAACATCGGGAAACTCTAAATGATACTTTCCTAACATCAACCTAAAAATGTACAAATTTTCAACATTTTTCCTAACATACTTTGGATTGCCTGTAAGATGCGCACCAATCGAATATTTCCAACAGATCTTTCTTACCGAAACTCCCACACTTGGATGGTCCCCTATAAAAACTCAATTATTTGAGTATGAACCTCGGTATAAACTGAAATTCTGAGGTAGTTCATGCCTTTATAGCTCAAAAAATTTCTATATATATAGTAATAAACCATCTACTTGGAATTAACTGTGTTCAATGAATGCAATTGGAAATACGTACAGGTTTGAATACAATTTGCAAATTCCGTGTAGTCTATTAGATAGTATTGTGAATCTCGTTGAATTTGAATAGTTATTAAATGAAAGATATTTCGTACATTTTTACTCTGAAGGATTCAACCGAATAAAAAGAGGAGAGGTGTTAAGCTTATAAGATAAACAAGATAAGAAAAGTTAAACATCACAATTTTAACATTATTTCTCATTTCAAAAATTATTTTGCAGGTAACAGCATTTCAATGATTTATTTCAAAGCAGAGGATCATCTGAGAAAATGTTTACCAAATGAATGAAACTAGTGAGGTAAAATAATTTTTTTACGTTAAAATTGACGAAAACTCTTTCAATTTTATGAAAGTTATTATTACTTTTTCAACAAGATTTCTGTTAGTATATGTAATCTACATCTGACCATCTAGCTGAGCCCATAAATAGCAGCGAGTATGATTTCTGACTGAATATCTGATAATTCATAGCTTAGTTGTTTCTAATACCACAACCAGGTTCTCAAGAACAACTCTCCAGGTATCAAAATTATTTTACAAACCAGATTCACGTCCTTGAAAAGAACCAAGGAGACAGATATTAAAAAAAAGCAGTTAAACTATTTTCCTGTTTCTCATTTTTGTTTTTTTTTATGTAGGTACAAATATTCCTTAGTCGATTTGGTGAGACTGAATAGATGCACAATGCTTGAAATCCTTGCAAAATGCTTCAGATTTCTACATAAAAATTGCGGCGGTGAGTGAAATCATCGGAAAACTCTAAATCAGGCCTTCTTAAACTATGGGTCGCGACCCCAAATGGGGTCGCGTAGCAAAATTCTGGGGTCGTGAGAGATTTTAATGTCTAATATCTAAATACACGATTTTATAACATCCATAGTCTGTCCAGCGAGAGTTGACGTGCACGTCATAAATTGTATATGACGTATATCGTGAACACTGTTGCCAGACGTAATAAATAATTTTAAATCTAATTAACTGACCCAATTTACAACAATAATGAGATATCTTGCATGTTCGACATGACGGGCATTTTTAGCGGTAAATTCAAATTAACCATTATACCCTACCAGAAGTGTCACTCGAAATATTCTATTTTACGATGAAAGCACTAAGTATTATACCTTACCTGTTGCAAAATACTCGATCAAAGATTTAACCAAGCAATTTAATTGTTTGTTTGAACTGGAATGCATATTCATCGATCGATAAATTGAACTTTTAATTACAAAATCTTCGAAGAACTAGGTTATCTCGGCGACTGTCAAACGTGAAATGCCGATTGCCGGCGCGTTGGTCAAGATGGTCCGACAACATTGCAAATTTTGAAATAGAATGACAACTTAACAACCATTCAACTTATTTTCGTTACCCGGAATGTTAATTTTTCTTGAGGGATACATACGATTTGAAATGTTAAGGACAGAATATTTGTCGGAATGGATGTCATATCACCATATAACAACTTTTTCAGAAAATTACTATCTAAACGAATTCTAAAACTATATACTTTCATATGTACCTATATGTATACTGTTACCTAATAAATAAATCATCAAAAAAAAATTATTTATCTTTCTTTTATATTTATATTTGGTCGCCAGGAAACTCGCAATCATAAGTGGGGTCGTGAGTCGAAAAAGTTTAAGAAGCCCTGTTCTAAATAATACCTCATTGTTAATCTGAAGGATTCAACCGAATAAAAAGACGAGAGGTTTTAAGCTTATAAGATAAACAAGATCAGAAAAGTTAAACATCACATTTTTAACATTATTTCTCATTTCAAAAATTATTTTGCAGGTAACAGCATTTTAATGATTTATTTCAAAGCAGAAGATCATCTGAGAAAATTGACGAAAACTCGCGAAAATCTTTCAATTTTATGAAATTTATTATTACTTTTTCAACAAGATTTCTGTAAGTATATGTAACCTACATCTGGCCATCAGGGTGTTGCACAAGCTGAGCCCATAAATAGCAGCGACATGTGTATGATTTCTGACTGAAGATCTGATAATTCATAGCTTAGTTGTTTCTAATAACACAACCAGGTTCTCAAGAACAACTATTCTCATCGATCCTCAATTTTCACCAGGTATCAAAATTATTGAGCTATCCCAGAAAATACATCTTTTAGTAATCGGCGTTGACTCCAGTTCAGCCTGGCACGAACACATTTTTGCCATTGCCAAGTCAGCTGCACAGAAGCTTAGTTGTCTATTTCATGCTATAAATCTGTTTACACCAAAGTTTGCTATTGCTGCGAAATAGAGCAGTGAAGCTAATAGACGAACTGTTATTAATCACTCACGTTTCTTCGCTCGAACATCGGAGGAAGGTCTCTTTTACAAATATTTTTATGGCAGAAGTTCTGTAGCTATTGCCTCCATTATTTCACAAGGAGCACAATTCGACTATCTCTTGCATCAATATCTTCCCTTTTTTTGTAATAGTCCTTTGACATTGTGGCAACTACTTGAGTAGTTTTGAAAGCTTTATACGTCAGTGACAAGTACATGTATAAGTAATAATCAATTAATAAAGAAACCATGGCTTTTATTAATCTGAATAATTATGATGGCTAACCCCTGAGTTTACCTTGTTTACCTGCTGTGCGATTCACAAACACTTGCCTTGTTACACATAGAAAAACCCGTTAGTCCAAGTGCTCTCGAGCTTTCCCCTAATTTTTGTTTTTATTTCGCGCACCTAATTTCACAACCGCTTAACTCATTTTGCAGCAGTGGAAGTACGAAAATTCTCACAAACCATGAAAAAAATATTCTGGAGTCGCTGCAATTTTTTCTTCGTTCATTGGTATTAAATCGGTATACGTTTCGTTAATTTTTGTGCATGTTCTTGTTATAATTTTCTGACATAGCCCATGTATGAATAACTTCATGAGAGGAGCATTTGAAGAGTTGTGCTTCAATTAAACTTGATTTTATCGAAAGAATATGTGCACAGGAAATAATGTTGGTCGTCAATTGTCAAATCGTACTCAACTGTTTGAATATTCATTGTCATGCCTTTCTATGTTTACAAATAAAAAAATTTAAGTGCTAGTTTGATCATTTTCGGATACACGGGTAAAAGATATAGGTATATATATATATATATATATATATATATATATATATATATATATATATATATATATATATATATATATATATATATATATATATATATATATATATATATATATATATATATATATATATATATAATAATAATAACTGTTGAATTAATATGTATGTAGTCACCTACAGGGATGAAAGTTGTTTACTCTTCATTTCATCTGAGTTTTCGATGAATTTGATCTTTTTCAAAGACTTACAATAGCAAACAAAAATCAAATACATGTTAATACAAACAATTTTACATTATCAACCTCTTCATCACTTATTTCTTAGTATTTTAGTCATCCATCAGCAACAAAGATAATAAAATGAAAATATCTGTTAGGAGTTAAAAACTAAATCTGATACGATCATCGGATTTTTTTGATTGTGAGGTGCATTGCAGGTTTTTATCACTTAATTTATCTATGTCAGATCTCTTAATTATATTGTTCTTTTGTTTCGTTTCCTCTGTCTTATCTAAAAATTGCCTCAAAATTCTTTTTTTATGAATTGCTTTTACTGAATGTAGTAAAGTAACGATTTAACTTCCTTTTTAGATAAATGAATATCCTGGGACTTCCGAGGGGTAAACCGGTGACTCAATTTTTGTACACAACAATGCCCACAATGCCCGCAATTACTCAGCAATGCCCAACAATTCACCAACAATGCCTTATAATTCCCGTTGATACCTATCAATAATTTCTCAAAAATACCGATAGTGGCATATAAATGATTAATATAATAGTGGCATATAGATGATATAATATAATATTAAGACATATAAATATTGATAATATCGAATGGTGCATACAGAAATAAAGTTTTCTAGGTACCTAACTACTAAACAATTTGTACAACATAATAAAATAGTATATTATACATCGAGTCTATGATGATAAGCAATTATTACCGAGTATTTGTGAACAGGATATGGACCACAGTAACAAAAATGAAGAATATCAACAATCCATAAACGAACATCTAAGAAATTCAGAAGCAATGGATTTAGAAACACTGAATGCTACTATAGTCGATTCTTTACTTGACGCGCAGCGAGAATAATGTACAAGAATGAATAACAGAGAAGAAAAACTCTCAGTCAATACACGACATCTTATGAAGTGGAGGCGAGAAATACTACAGAGGTCCCCAAGAGGTGGAAACCAGCTGAAACATATGAACCAAGACATATTTGAAGCCGCTCGAAAGGATTCAAGAGACTATAACACCAAATGGATAAGGAAAACAATCGAGGATAACAAAACCATAAAAGTACTCACGAACCAACTCATAATAGGAAAAACCGAGATCACTAAACTGAAAAATGCAAGCGATAGCTCACTACAAAAAACAAGAGATTGTGAGAGTATTTTAGTTGAACTTGTATGGTGAAAGGGAACAGCCACATGAGGACAATAACCAGGCTATACCCAAAATTCTAAATTAAGGATCGAAGGAACTACCAGATATAACTAAAGCAGAAGTTTTGAAATCACTTTTCGAGATGAGGAACGGTAGAGCACCCGGAGAATATGATATTCTGATTGAGGCACTCAAGGAAAGTGGAGATGTACTACTAAGAGCTATAACGAACCTATTCAACATCAGCTTGCTTTCGCATCTATATGAAATATTTACTAAAATCATAACTAAACGCCTTGAATGAAAACTCGACTTCTATCAGCCCCCAGAACAAGCAGGATTTCGATCCGGATATGGAACTTACGACCATCTACAGGTTACGAAA
>JARQZK010001675.1:0-57500 GCA_030704885.1 Cynegetis impunctata | reverse complement strand
AAAGGAAAGCGCCTTGACCTTTTTGAAATTCTTGAAATAGGTTCCTCCCATGATAGTAAATTACTCCTTGTAAACGAGCAAATTGATTTCAGGATCACCTTTGCTATTGTCTATTTTATAAAATAAGAGGTAATACTCTCCTGTAGCGAGTCTTGATAATAGGTTGATAACTCGAAACATGTCGACAATTCTTTACTGCTAAATACAGTATCTAAATATTTTTATATAGTGAAACTGAAGCCAGGTGTATTTTATTTTGAAGTTTAAACTTTATTCTTCATGATGTTTCACCAAGTGATGTGCGAGAATTCAATCTCTGTCATTTATTTATTTAGCGTATAGCACAATACATGGTTAATTGAAAAAATATGTATAAATTAATGAGTAAATAAAACATCACAATATACAAGTTACTTACAGACATATAAGTAGATACAAAACTGTCATATTGAAAGATCTATTACAACTATACATTCGAGGCTTGACTGTGTGGTGCGAAAGAAGTCTATCAAATCCCCTTGATATGCCCTCAGGTCAAACTCTGTCACTATGTGGCCAATTGTTCGGTTTGGGTCGCCGCAGTCGTAACCTGGTTGGGTCGTTTCCCCATTTATGGAGGTTATGGGCACACACACTATGTCCTTTTCTGATAAGGTTTAAGATCTTCCATATATGTTGTGGTTGATCGAAGCCATCGGGTTTCACGACTGGGTCAATGAGATTTCGTACACCGGGTGGAGCATTTTCAGTCCAGAGAGTCTGCCATTCGGAGTTGATGTTGAAGTTATTGGCAGCCAGTTGCTGTGCTCACAACATTGGCGGTTTTCTAGAAATGTATGAAGCTGATAACAACCATAGCAAACTATTTATAATTATTCAAACTGGATGAATATAATGTATAAAACTATTATAGAAGATGTAATTCAGATTTATAAGATACAAAAATTGCAAATTGTGAAATCTTATATCTGTATACTGCTGTTTAATACTTTTTTTGTTTGTATTACTGTGAACATAGCCCAATTTCTAGAAGGGAAGAAAGTTGTCTGTGAATAAAATAAATTGAAAGTCTTCAACAGTGAGCCGAAGAAATGTTGTTATAGAACAAGAGGAAGAAATCTATCTAATATTTAGGTTATTATGATTCAAATCAAATCAAATCGAAATACGCTCTATTGGCTTTAAAATTACACAATTTATTAACAAAGTGAAAAATATAAGACTCGAAAATTTCCGCTGAGAATATGAATATCACACAGAACAATGGAGTCTTAATGAAGACATTAGGACCAACAATAACACATTTAAACCACATTTTCATTGAAAATATATACCAGCTTTACATTATAAACGATAGAACTTTTTTCGAAGCCGAGAATAAATGAACAATTTTTTTTTTGTTCGCAGTCGATGCCTGTGCTGTTCAGTTTGGTCATATCTATCAATCAATGCTCAGAATAGCAATCATTCATAGAGTAATAAGGTCTATCAAGAAAAGAAGATTTTGTTAGTTTCCGAAAATTGGCCAAGGAAGTTATAGATTTTAATTCATCTCGAAGGTGCTTGTAGATTTTCTTAGAGCTGTTAATGACGGACTTATTAA
The DNA here is from genome assembly GCA_030704885.1 of Cynegetis impunctata. Lineage (NCBI taxonomy): Eukaryota > Metazoa > Arthropoda > Insecta > Coleoptera > Coccinellidae > Cynegetis > Cynegetis impunctata. The sequence goes on along the minus strand of JARQZK010001675.1, from coordinate 55,897 downwards.
TTAATTCAGAGGAAGGAATAGGGAGGTGAACATGAAGTCCCAAAGATCTAGTACAATACCCGTGCAATGGCACCAAGGGTACCGCATGAAAATACTCATGAATTAATGACACAGATTCAAGTAAATATAAAGCAGGGAATCATTGAAATAAGGTTTGTAATGCGACTATCCTTTTGAGAACATAAGGAAGATTGTAGGAAAAAGGGAAACTTCCTTTGTTTATATTTTCAGGTAGTAACAAATACCTTACCTCCATGTTCTCATCTGAACAATAGTCATTTCAATATATCAAGTGTTTCAAACAAATCGAACCCCTTGCATATTATCAATTTCTGGAAATTCATCAGATTGTTTGAAACGTAATTTTGTTTCTGTAAAATCATACAAAATTCTATCCAAGAAGAGAACGAGTGAATATTTTTTCGAGGGTCGATATATTTTTTCCATCCCTGGGCAGCGAGATATCCTTTTACGTCAACGCCATCTCGGTGGCCGATATGGAAATTATCTGCAATTGGGAGCTAGCGTTCGGAACGATATTTCTTGGAATCAGAACCAGTGCAAGGATCGAGATTTATTTCTCTTCCGAACACGGGGACCTCTGGTTCGGATTCATCACATCTATCGTCCTGCATGAATAATTCAAATTATCGAAACGTGCATGTTCCGGACATTTGTTCTCTGCAAAAACTGTGAATATTTCAATTCGTGCTGCTGCTTTATGACCTCGGTATTTCAATTGTTCGGGATATGTCATTAGCTCAAAAAAAGTGTTATTGAACTTACGCAATTGTATGTGTATATTATATGTATATCATATATTATAAATATTCGATCATAGAGTCTTATTTTCCTATGTATATATTAACGTAAAGGAAGTATTGACCATTTTGAACGAACAAATATTTTTTAAGCTGCAGTCAAAAATTGGGCTAAATTGAAGAATCATAATATAATCGAGTGTTCGAAAATGGTTATTTATTTTTTCAAGATAAACATCTCAGATTTTACCTACAGGTACATTTTCATCTCTGTTTACAGTGTAAAGATCTTCTGTATTTTTTTACCCTTCATTTTATGTAACTGAATAAGAAAGTTCAAGGAATTTTGTGCGGAACTTCAGTGATAGTTCATCGGCGAATATTTTAAGGCTCACCACTGGACTTATGTACCCAGTACAATTCATAAGGACGAAGCCTGTATTGTCATTTCAGCATAGCAAGTAGATCCATTATCCACTGTTTAAGGTATAATTGCTCTTCTATTTGAATGGAATTGGCATTTACTTGGTGAAAGTTCATATTCATAACTTTATAAAGAAATAAAAAAACTAACTTTTCACAGGTTGAAATAAAAATCTATTGAGTAAACGCGTTTCGTCATAACATTGACTTCATCTCGTACTAAACTATGTTTTTTTTTTTTTTTTAAATCGAGGTGTGAAAACTTCAAAAGCGATACCGGTTGCGAACCCGGCCTGTGTGGGATTCAATAATTGATATATATATATATATATATATATATATATATATATATATATATATATATATATATATATATATATATATATATATATATATATATATATATATATATATATATAAAATATATATCAACATTGCCTACCCACTAAAAACACCTCTGCGTGCTGCGGTCAGCACTAAAACCTGTTCCCTTCCTTGTGTCTATATTTCAAGACCCAAGTGTATATCTCTCTGCGCCGCGTCGCATTAATTTTGAAATCAAGTAAACATACCTGACGACTGCCCGTGGCATTCTCTGTCGACTGGAAGTATGTTCGCTTCATCCCAGGTTGGTTCGATCTTGATCAATGTTCATCACTCCGACCTCCGACCGTTTTCACACTCGTCGTCTGCAACGGCAATTACTCCGACATCGAGATCCAATATCCATCCTCACTCTCGTCGTCTGAAACGAGCATCATTCGTGCTCATCACTCCGACCTCGAGATCCAACTTCCATTTTCACACTCGTCGTCTGCAACGGCACTTACTCCGACATCGAGATCCAATATCCATCTTCACTCTCGTCGTCTGCAACGAGCATCATTCGTCTTCGAACCTGACGATCCGCTTCCATCCCACCGTGCGTTTCCTCTGTTGGGCGCTTCTCCTTACTAGCGAACCGATGAAGAACGTGTCTGATGGATAATCTCTCAGCCCATCTAGGTCCTTCTTCACTCTTCGTCGTCTTCAGTTTCAGTCGCTTGCCGTCGAATTCACCGCTTTCCCAGGGCGATGCTGCTTCCTCGGTGGTCTGGTCTCGAATGTGTAAACTATGGTATTACAAAACAATCTATTTATACGAAAATTGAACATAACAGAGGGGTTCCTAGAGAAACTAAATAACAATAAGCAATTCATTCAGAGCTATTAGTAGGTACCTACATTGAACAGATTAAGGAGAGGAGAAGGGTTTACTTCATTCTGGTCGTTAACTAAATTTCCGGAATTTTTGTATTTATTGATGTATAGAGATTCCCAACAGTTGGTTTTATGGAGACTATTTTCAAATTGTAATATATTATAATTGTGATTAAAGGTATGGTTTTCTTGAATAAGATGGCACGCATAATTACGTTGGTGTTCGTGTATTCGTTGGTGTTCGTGTATTCGAGTTTTGAAATTTCTAATTGTACGTCCTATATAGAATTTTTCACAATCGTTACAGTCGAGTTTATAAACACCAGTACGTTCATCTCTATGAATTTTTGATTTGTTGTTTTTAATCAATTTTCCAATGCTATTATTGGTTTTATATGAAATTTTGAAATTTTGTTTTTGAAAAAACAATTTCAGGTTTTCGGAAGTTTTGCCCGAGTATGTTAAACTGTTAAATACTTTTTTCGGATATAAGTGGGTAAATTTCTGAAATTGCTCTTCTATTTATTGAGCAGGTTGATTTTAAGATATCCTCCATGAAAGATTCATTCGTTGTTAATAGATCCTGGCTAGATCTTGACAATGTTTGGGGTTTTGAGTTCATTATCAGAGGTATCTCTAAGGCTGATTAAAATATTCAAACCTTATCGTATCTATAACTGATCGCATAATGATGAACTGACAATCAATTGTTTACTAACAATTTGGGATCTATGACCTATGGCTTTGGAGATTTCAAGAATTTCCAGAAGGTCCCCTTTTTAACCCTTTATACTTTCATGAATAATTTTTGTGAAATGATGGGACAAACAGGTAACAGTATTGTATATATAATAGAATTTTTATGTTCACTAACTCTAGTATTGAAATTGAGTCCAATTTATTCTGTATGAAAGCACAATAACTACCAGAGATTTGATATACGTCACTTTTTCAATCAATTTGTTTTCTCTCTTCTATTAAAAATGAAAAGATCAGCTAAATATCCATTAACACTAGTACTTATATAAGATTTTCAATTAATGTTATAATCCAACATCACAAGGAGAAACCTCATTCTAGAGAATTATATGAGAAAGATTCGGGAATAGGCAAATTCCCTCCCAAGAAAAGGAGTCAAAAAAAACGGTTAAATTCGGTCCCAACTTTTGGTTTTCAGTGAAAGTGCATAGGTGAATTCGGTCCCGGCAAAATATTTTAAGAGGGGACTAATGAAATGAAACAGTAGTATTAAATAATTTTTGTTTTATTGGATAAAATATACTTATAAAAGTGAAACATATGCAAAACTATATATTTGTATGAGACCTTTACGCTTAAACGCCACAGTGAAATGAGACACATTTAATAAAATGCAAACGACTTATTTCGGTTTTCGTATATGATTCAATCATTTTTGTAATAAATTTTTGACGGTTTTTAACTTTACTATTTGTGATTTTAGCATTCAAATGTACACTTTGTAACTTTGCATAGGATTCGATTTGAAACTCTTTAAGTCTATTAATAAGAACAAAAATGTTTGGATGAGACTTATAAAAGGAATCGTTAAAGTGTCTATGAAAAGATTCGCATGTATTCGTAGTGCGTGTAAGTTCTGCTGAGTTTTTAGCCCAAAGTGAAGGAGGGAGTAGTGACTCCTCAGATATGTAATTATCTATCAGATAATCGGAATGCATTTGAATCTTTTCATCGTCTGGTCTATTGATAGTAGATCGAATACAAAACAATCACTGATTTCTTCAGGGTTTAAGAAAGTAAGATCAAAAGTCATTTTTAGCCATCGCCCGGCATCGGAACCTTCAACTTTGTAGGCAAATATTAAACCAATTGGCTGAATTTTTTTATACCATGACTGCACAAGATGAAATCGACATCCGATTATTTGAGCTAATGGCCAAACTTGTTCGACAGCCTTATGGATACCTTTTTCAAAATAGATCACAATTTCAGAAATGTCTAATCGAACACTATTTTTGATTCAAATTTCTATTACTCTGGATGTTTCAATGTTGATCTTCGTCAAAATGTTGAAAGTTTGTTCAACACTAGTTTCCAATTGTGGAAGCAGTTTTCGACAAGCATTGTATAAATTCTTTCTTATTAATGCAACGTCTGACGTTTTGATCGTTGAAGGCAGATTGTCTTGAAGCTCCTGTCGGATGATTTTTGCAGGCTTCTACATTTGCGTTATGGCAATGCTCCTTTATATGCTTTGTAACAGTTACATAGTCCAGTTCACCCATATTAAGCAAATAAGATCTACACTTTTTATTTATACACGTCCACCGCTTTTCATCACTTTTTAATTTTGTTTGAAAACTATACTTATAGTTTTTATAACTGCTATGTGCTTTCCTTTCTCACTCAAAATAATTTTGAGATCCATGTTGCAGACTGCAGAGAATACTTGAATCGACTAATATGTAGAGTGAGAAAAATACGGAACTAAATGATAAATATTTCAAGTCATCTCAGGTATTTATATTATTCATTAACCATTTTCGGAAAAGCCCATACTTTCTAATCACTTCTTTCTGCGAAAGAGATTAAGCACCTCAGTATCGTAAAACTCTGGTTGGGAGGGAATTTACCTACCGATAAATGGGTATAAAATTCATAATTTACTCTGCTACCTGCCGGGACCGAATTTACCATCACTCAAAGATTCAGCTTTCACACACTGAGAAAAATAAAATATTTTCTGTTAACTAAATGAATGGTTATGTCGATTTAGTTTCATTGAACAATTAACATGTCAGTGATACTACTTTTGTGAGTGCTCAATATCACGACAAATCTATTGCATACCACATCGGAATGATGATAGCTTCAATTATTATTGACTACTTCATCAGTTGCAATGTTCAATAACAGCTAATTATTAAATATCTTTCCTGTAGTGGTATTAGGTTCAGGGTCAATATAACTTATTTAATAGTTCTATTTACCACTACAAATGATAGCACCTATGAGATTACTTCCTGTGATGTTAAGATTTACCACTACAAAGAGTAGTAAAAATGCCGAAAGATTCCGAAGCAAACAAGCACGCTTCCGATGTATCGCCATTTTTATCATTATTCTTTTCTGTATTGCTGTTCGTGAGTTGTGCACCCATTCTCATTGTTTCAATTTTGCACTACTGTTCAAAGTTGAAGTTCAATCACTACGAGTAGATACCTAGAATGGAAAGCTTACTGATTCAATGGAATTTGGATACTTGAGTACCAGTAATCAACGGTAGGTCATACTCTGTTTCATAGCGAATTTGGAATGGCACTAATGGCTTCAGTACCTACTTAAAGGCATAATTCATAATCGCATGTAGGTTTCTCTGACACAGTGGGTATCTCCTAATTTTTTGAAATTTGATTAACCTAATCAACTAGATAGATGTAAGTATACACCCATAAGACTTACATTTTTCCATATTAAATTTATGATTAACTGCATATTATTGAAAAGCGATAATTTCCCTGCAAATGTCCTAAAAGTTTTCTTATGATACCTAATATAGTCATCTGCTTATAATTTCCATAGAATATTATCATTAGGTTGTTTATATTACCTATTAAGTACATATCTACATTAGTTTTTGGAGAGATCTGTTTTTTTACCAGTTATTTCATACTTATTTTGTTGCAGAAAACTATATAGATGAATAGTCTTTCGAAAATCAAAGCCACAATTCACAGAACACAAATATTCTAACACTAGGAAAAAATATATTTCTTTGAAAATTACAGTAAAAGAAAAAAGCGATCGGTTGATTATATAGATAATAATATTGATATTTCTGGTTAGTCAACACCTTATTTGTGTAGAATTGTGCGGCAAACTTAGTCTTTTGTATTTTTCAGAAATAGTAGATGAACAACTTGAAGAAGAAAGCAACTGGCTAAAGTACAATTGTGGACCTTGAGGAAAGTTCTAAATCTTTGGGACTTCAGAGTATCGAATGAATCAATTTCCAAACACCCTGTATATTGATTACTAAAGTTCAATAAAAAAGCCTGTAAACATTTTCTTACTTTTATTACATTATTATTATTATTATTTGGTTATGTTTCCGAAAAACAACATATAAGTAACATAAAATGAAATACTCATTTAGTGAAGTTATAATGAACCTGCAAAAATCGCTAATATTATATCAGTGCAAATAAATAATAACCATAGATTTATGGATGAAAATAGAAAGGTAGTAGTGTACATTGTCATATAAATGCTAGGTAATACCCTTATTTGGTTATGTAGTATTCCATGGCACCGATAAATAAGAACAAATCGACAAGTGGGAGTTACTTGTTTGTAGTGGTAAATAATAACCAAACAGGAAAAGTACTTGATGCTTTAAGCTTCAGTATTTATTATTGTTTGCATCATACTATTTTGTAGTGGTAATATTTAATGAATGTAGTGATTGGCGCCTATTTGACCACAACGCTTGGTATAATATAGTAGTTATCTTTCGGTTTTCACAACGGATTATTTTTTTCAGTGCATCACGATATACTACAAATGTATTTTTCTCAAGTACGGTCCAGTTTTGAAGTCCAACTGTTTGCTACCACATATTTGTCAATTCGGTCGAAAAGAGCCGTCGTAGCAAGACACTGGAGTCGTAAAATGGAAATGCGTTAAATAATTTTTCTGGAAAATAACTCAACGTAAAACTCATCCTAGATGTTTTATATCATACTATAAATTTCGGTTATTAGATCAATTTATAGTTTTCCGCCAGAGACGGCTGAGCTGGATTAAAGTTACGAGAAAAGTAAAAATTTATTACAGGAAAAAATAGAGGAAAATTTTCATCTGATCATATTTCAACTATATGCTAAATTTTCATTTTTGCGCGATGACATGTCGTAAAGTCTCAACTTCTAGCGAATGATGTATTTATGACTAGGTATTTTCATTTTATAGGAATAAGATCTATAATAAAAATTGTTTTATACTCATCTCTTGCAAGTCATGCTGTAAAAATCCATTTCCAGTTAATAATTAAAAACATTTATATAGTTCAAAACATAAAATTTAATGCGTTTTCTATTAGGATTCTTCAATTTATTTGCAAATTTAGTTTGCTGAATACTGAAAAATAGATAATATGTATTAGCAAATTATTTTTAGATGGTTGGACTTTGATTGCCTGAAGCGGTGGGTATAGTTGTATCTGAAAATAGAGATTACTAAATGAATAAATAATATAAAATCACTACGAAGATGAATGAAAAACTAGAATTCAAGTGGTAAATAAATAAAAAGTTGTACGGCGTCTTGTTCAGTAGGGTATGACATAGTTCTCGAGTGACTATTTATTATGTATTTGAATTTCCATTGCAAAGTTTGAAAAGGTTGGACAAATGATTGGAGTTAGAATTTATCGCCAGATATTGGCGAATCGATACTTGGTTTGCTGAATACTTGATATTACAGCGTTGGATACCAAGAACCAACGGAATACATAAGGATGTATTCAAACTCTGATTCACTTGAGGATGATCAGAGACTGACCGAAACGTCATTTATTAGTACTATGAATATGGCTCCTTTTTGATGTGACAACACCCATATAGGAGATGCACAAATGAAGATAGATTCAACTATTTAGTAGGAAGATAATTTGTTTCCAATCAACATTTGATGCTTCAGAATAGCAATGTAATCTATGGAGAACTAGTGGAACAAATGCATGAAATTTTGTTTTCTAATTCATTAAGAAAATTTTAGTAATCATGCGAATATCTCCACTCATTTCCACAAATAGTTAATTTCCAAATTATACGCAGATTGTCGAATACAGAAAATGGAAGCATTTGAAATATTTGAACTCAATCATAATAAAAACAAGAATGTCATGCTGAACTACCAGATTGACTCGATTTATTCCCTATATTTGATATATTCAAGGCGTAATGTATTCTAAAAAATTTCAAGTTATGAAGTTTAAAATCCCAATTTAATAGAAAGCCCCCGATTTATATTCTTTGAATTCGATTTTCCTAATTAATCCTACCAGCATTTTCTAGAGAGGTAGTACCTGAATAAAAGGAAATGAAGAACTCAATCTGCCTGATAATCATCGTATGATCAAAATTGCAATAGTATATATATATATATATATATATATATATATATATATATATATATATATATATATATATATATATATATATATATATATAAAGTCAATGGAGTCTTGTGTTTGTTCATAATATATATTTATATTAATTAATAACCGATCAATTCAACCAGTTGCATTATTGGAAAAGAAAAGTATTTGTACGTTTATTTGAGGTTTGAATTCAAAAATTACATAATGTTTATATATAAAAGTATCAGTTAATGTACAATTATTGGCCTATTTTGAGTTGAACTATTTCATAAACCTTCACTTATTTCAGAAATATAAATCAACTAGGTAAAATGTTTTTATCGCTTTCATACAGACAGTTTCTCTTGAATTTCGTATATATTCAGCTAACATTACGTTTACTATAAGTGTCGACAGCGCTGAAACGAGCGTTTTTATCGTCAGTTCTGCTTATATTAATGGATTACCTATTAAATAGAGATTCTAGCTCCTTTATGAAATTATCTGACTTTCACCTTCATATTGTTATTCTGACTATAAACTCTATGATAAAAAAAAACGTGAAAATTTTCTCGAATCAAGTTTTCTGCTGCATTTACATCCGTGTCGTTTCATCCTGAAATATATAATTTTTTGCTGATGGTAAGTGCTTTAATAGGGTGAATCGAAATGATATTCTGCTATTTGGAAGATTTTTTTAAATAAAAATCTCGATAAAAATGGTGTTCTATATATAATATATATATATATATATATATATATATATATATATATATATATATATATATATATATATATATATATATATATATATATATATATATATATATATTATATATATATATATATATATATGAATATATATATATATATATATATATATATATATATATATATTATATATATAGTATATATATATATATATATATGTATATATATATATATATGTATATATATATATATATATATATATATATATATATATATATATGTATATATATATATATATATATATATATATATATATATTGAACTGAAAGTTAGTCAATATTAAATATGAGAAATTATATTATGAAAGATGTAATTTATAAATAAACTCAAGGTAGATATATTGATATATTCACTTGAAAATTACATAAATTCTTCTAGAATTGTTTTCGAATACAGTCTAATGATCTGAACAGCTCTAATCGTTTAACATCATACAAACATTCTAATTGTTCATTTTGCAAAACAATAAAGAGATGATAATTTGACAATGATAAAAAATTATGTATTTTACAAAATTTATTCTTATTCATATTTGCATGAATATATTTTAAAATTCACCATTTTTCAAGAAAATAACATGTAGTTAATTTTGATTTTACGGAAAATTGTGTTTCACAGGCAAAATTAATTCCGTTTTGGATTTTCTCAAAGTTTTTCTAATTCTACCTATTTGTGTAGCTTATAGATTCCTAAAGCAAAAATTTCAACTTTCACAAAATACTTCCGTTGCATGTCCGCTAATTATTAAGATTTTATCATATTAGATTCTCAACTTTGTTGTAGATTCAACAGTATTAATATTTCTGTATTTGTAGAAGTTTTCTGGCGAGTAATGAACGTATTTCAAAATCATCCACGAAAACTCCATAAATTTAGCAGCAATCGCACTGGAAATTGAAATCGTAATATCTGAACAATGAAATCATATCATTATTGTTTTCCCAGTGGATAGACTTTCCATGCCTCGATTATATTGCTGAACAATCAAATTTCATATGCCATTTTATATTTACGTTGCTATTGAAATCGTTCAACCATGTGAATATGCTATTATTTCTATCCGAAGTTCACATTTTCTGCCGATATCCCTTCTTTCAGGTTTTATTCTAGAAACTCTAGATGATATCATTCATCTAAAAAATCTCAAATTTAGTTACTCATCGAAAAAAAATAGAATTTCAGGATACTTCATACGTTAAAGGCATTTTAAGAATATTTCTCGAGTAAATATTATACTAAACGTCTCAGTGTTTCGCCGTTTTTGACCTTCGTGCTGCGTGTATTCTTCCGAGCAGCCAAAGGCTATATTCTGTCCAAAATTCAGGAGTTTTTGAAGAACAGTCTAAAGAACTGGCATCGTGAGGTCCTGTGGGATTGCTCACATAACAATGATGAGCGTAGGCGGATTTCCATTCTGATCCGCGGAGTGGATTGCGAGAATTGAGCGTTCAAATATGGCGTTTTTCCTGTTCGTGAGAAAAGTTTATTCACTTTAAAATTCAATTTGCTTCTTGTTCTCGAAAAAACACACAAATTTGGGGAAACTGAAACTACAAAGCTGACATACTCTTACACGTAGAGAAAAAAATTCAAATAAGAAACGACTTATTTTTCGCCGATTTCTCTGAAAAAGACGCTTTTCGATATTTTTCAATTTGAAGTTATAAATTAGATAAAAACTTTGAAATTTTATCAACTGCTTTGTAATAAAACCTTTTTTTTAGTAGTATATTATTATGAAATTAGTTACATTCATCAACAATATGGAGGCTTCAACTTCGAGCTGTACGGAGTGTCTAATTAATCCAGTGACAATATTGCGGGGGTCCATCTGTCAAAAATTTCGGAATATGCACGACTATTAACTAGGGGTAGAGATAACCGAATTGATTTGATTATCTCTGGCTAGGCTGTGCGCGAATGGGCTAAACATTTCATTATTTTTCTACGGCTTACATCTTCAGTTCCGTAAACATTTTCAGGAGGACTATAAAATATATTATTATCAATAGTGTGCGATATATATACATATATATATATATATATATATATATATATATATATATATATATATATATATATATATATATATATATATATATATATATATATATATATATATATATATATATATATATATATATATATATATATATATATATATATATATATATATATATATATATATATATATATATATATATATATATATATATATATATATATATATATATATATATATTCATATACCGGATGTCCACGAAAGGTGGCTCACCCTTATAACTCTTTTGTTTACGGAGATAATAAAATGAAATTTAGAGGATCTGTCTAATGCATAAAACTGCATTTTTTGACAAGTAACTCAACTTCATGTAATGTCCGGTTTCACCGGAAGTGACATAAACTTTCGGTTTTTAAATGGGACACCTAGTATATTTTCTGTTTTTTTGTCTTCATATGACATTTAAAATGTAACCATGTATCATTTGTTACTTTTTGTAACCGTTGTTTCATTTGTTTTTTCGAAAGAAATATTTATTCTAGAGGGCTATAGATGCGTTTACCGTCCTGGGACGTAGATTTGTGTGCGTGGCTACTCGATGATTTCAAATGTTATTTTAATATCAATAAGATTCTTCATTTGAAGAAATTTCTAAGGTTATGGGATTTCAGGTTTTTATTGAAAGTTTTCTTTCAGCCACATACCTAGAGTGCGGTATCAAATTAATGGTAATGAAATTATCTTTTTTTTTTAACTCGACGAGCCTCCATGTTGCCATTTGAAAAAAAATAGTAATAAAAGTTTTAAAATTAAACGTCACATAGCTGAACCATTTTGATCGAAAACAGTAAAGTTGTATTTTAACAAACATTTTAGGACCGAAATTAGTTATTTGAACGCATCCATAGCCCTCTAGAATAAAAATTTAATTCGAAAAAAAAATGAAAAAAGGTTACAAAAAGTAACAAATGATACATGTTTGTATTCTAAATGTCATATGGAGACAAAAAAACTTAAAATATACCAGGTGTCCTATTTGAAAATCTAAAGTTTATGTCATTTCCGGTGAAACCGGAAGTTGCATGAAGTTGAGTTACTTGTCAGAAAATGAAATTTTATGCATTAAACAGATCCTCTAAATTTCATTTCATTATCTCCGAAAACAAAAAAGTTATAGGGGCGAGTCACCTTCCGTGGACACCCGGTATAGATACATTATATGTGTGCGCGTGTTTGTGTTATATTTATATCATGTGCGTATATGTTGAATGAATTTTATCATGTGTATGATTTCTTGTAATAATTTTCAGTTATCAAAATTTGAAACACTCGAGGGAAACTGAATTATGTAAATTAATTTCGAATTTGATGAATAAGAATTGCAGGTGTGAGCGACAACTTTGTGTGATCGCTTTTCCCAAGGGAAGATGATAATAATCAAGAGGTTTATAAAGAGGATTTCACTTCACTCGAAGGTCGTTAAATAGTGAGGTTTCGATACGTGTTTGAAGAGCATGTTTTATTACTTGTTCCTGAAGATGACACTTGTTATAATAAATTGCTTCAGCTTGATGATTACATAATGTTTTAATTTGTTGTGTTTTCGATGAATGCAGAATACTCGAATTATTTCATATTGCATTTCAAGATAAAGATGAAAGTCATTATTTTCAGACAATTTAGTGTTTCGTTTGAAACTATTGAAATTTTACTTCAAGAAAAGCTATGGAATCTAAAAAGCATCATAAGAAAATCAATCTACAACATCCAACATCAAACACGTCATCTTTTTTTCAATTCTTAAGCATTCATATGTTTTTGAAGATTTTATGTCATTCAGAAAGACCATTCACAGTTTCATCAACTAATTTATTACTTTTTGTAAAAAGTCTTTCCTTTTGACTTGCCTTTATTTTATTCAGTGCAACATTGTTATCTTATGCGAATAGTTGTTGAGATTGATAAATATTATTATTATTAGTTCTACTCAATCAATATCATTCCCTACATTAAAAACTTGTAAAAGATTGTTTTTGAACAATATTACTTAGTAGTTATTATATAACTCAATAAATTAAGCCATTTTTTGTGTCAGGCTGATGAAACATTTGTTACTATATTTTATTTTTATTCAATATTCAATAGTAAAAGATTAACAAAACTAAATTTGAATTTACTACGTTTATTATCACAAAATATTTTGAAAAATATAACACTGCGATTGCAATTTCGGTCACTAGACCATCATCGGGCAGATTGAGTTAAGAACAGTAGTTCTTAACTCAATCAATGGTCTAGTGACCGAAATTGCAATCGCAGTGTTATATTTTTCAAAATATTTTGTGATAATAAACGTAGTAAATTCAAATTTAGTTTTGTTAATCATGTTAAATTATCACGTAGTAACGACGGATTCCATCAACTATTTAAATAGTAAAAGAGTAATTTTTTCTGAAGAATGGCCCATGAAATGACACCATGAGGTAGTGAGTGACGCATGTTCAACAAGTTTCACATAGCTGAATTTTGTAAGCTATACTTGAACAACTTGTCTAGATACGTGCGTTCTTATAGTCACTTTAATCATGATACTAAATTCATACATACTAATATTATATATTCTTCTACAATATAACATATAATCAATACCTCTATTCGCACAATGATTTTAATTTTCATCGGTTGAATTTTGTTGTTGAAAAATATGATTTATTATTGACTTTCGCCAAGGAATATAGTTACAGAACTTTTGTTTTATTGAAGTTGTTTAGAGGGTCCATTAAGCAGTGATATATTCTCTACTTGGAGATACTCTGGACCAAACATCATTCTGACATAAATAGTGAAAAATAGAAGTGGAATTATTTATATATTTATCTCTCCAAGTAACACTACTGAAGTTATTTGGAGTATTAACCCTAGTACCACTTGAATCACCGACTTGGACGCAATGAAAGTTATAACAATGAATCAGTTTTATCTCATCCTATGGCCTGTTCGTTGCCACATAAAGTTACTTTTGTGCGAGGCTCATAATTTCGCTCTTTTCCATTAATTTGAAGTTACGGTCATTTCCGCAACCGTTTTCATTGTTGCGAGTAGAATGAATGTTTCACATCTAGCTACGGGTATTCGGAACACGAAGATTTTGAAAGCAGAAGAGAAAATACATTTTTTTCTGTAATTTTTCGAGAAAAATTCAACAGATTGGATTTTGTACGACATTTCATGTAATAAGCTTTTAACGGTATCATTTTTATTCTCGTTGATATCCAATATAATATCTCACTAATATAGAAGAAATAACATGAAAAGACCGAAAAATATATTCTGATAAAGAATGGTTTTCAGACTGTCCAAATTTATTTTCATTATTTTTGACCTGATTAAACAGCGTTTATTCTACCAGTATTGGATATACATGCAACTGTTGACGTATAAGTTATGAAATCACAATCGAAGTTAAAATTTGTTGAAATTCTACAAAAATATCGTCATATTATTTTTCTTTTCAGCTTTAACTCAATTTTTCCTACATCCTTTCATACTTACAATTTTAGAGTGTGCAGTCATTCATCTTAATCGAAAGTGATAGAAAATTTTAAGTATAACCCATATTATAATCTAAACGTGTTCGAGAATGTGGTAAACATATTTATTACATTTTGACAATAAAAAAATATTTATTCATTGTCTTATACGACGGCTTCCACACCTCATAAAATATTCATTTAAGTTTTATAAAAAATTCATATAATTTTCATAAAATAAACATCATTTCATATCACTCTGAAATAGTTTGTTGACAAT
This sequence comes from Cynegetis impunctata, assembly GCA_030704885.1. Taxonomy (NCBI): domain Eukaryota; kingdom Metazoa; phylum Arthropoda; class Insecta; order Coleoptera; family Coccinellidae; genus Cynegetis; species Cynegetis impunctata. Next base: position 40,809 of record JARQZK010001675.1, on the reverse strand, counting down.
AGCAAATTTCGTGAAGTCGTATTATACAATGTTGCCTTATGCGTTAGAGAAAACCATAGTCATTTGATTTTTTATGTCGACAGTTCGACCTGGAAATGAATACTTTCAGAATTTATACTTCAACAGAAAGCAGTAACTTCCTTTCGTTCATAGACAGGACAGACACGAAACCCAATTTCAATTTGCCGTAAGAAAAGCATAAACTACAAAAAGTATACTTTTAACGGAAAATACTGCTACAATCACAAATTTTCTAGAATAAATGAAATTATATGTGGAATGATTAATGTACTTGTATTAGATATATATATATATATATATATATATATATATATATATATATATATATATATATACTAGCTGACACGCCAAACGTTGTTCTATCTTCCGATGTATATCTACCTATCTAACTATCTATCTAGATATAGTTATCTATCTTTTTATCTATCTATCATTTCATCTATCTATCTTACCCGGCAAACGTTGTTCTATCATATAAATTATTTTTATCTATCTATCTTTCTATCTATTCATCTATCTGCCGATGTATATCTTCCTATCTAACTATCTATCTAATTATCTATCTACATATCTAACTATCAATTTATCTGACCCGGCAAACATACGTATCTATCTAGATAGTTATCTATCTTTCTATCTATCTAGATAGTTATCTATCTTTTTATCTATCTATCTATCTATCTATCTATCTATCTATCTATCTATCTATCTATCTATCTATCTATCTATCTATCTATCTATCTATCTATCTATCTATCTATCTATCTATCTATCTATCTATCTATCTATCTATCTATCTATCTATCTATCTATCTATCTATCTATCTATCTAACTATCTATCTACATATCTATCTATCAATCTATCTGACCCGGCAAACGTTGTTCTGCCCTATAAATTATTTTTATCTATCTCTCTTTCTATCTATTCATCTATCTGCCGATGTATCTCTATCTATCTATCTATCTATCTATCTAGATAGTTATCTATCTGTCTATATATATATATATATATATATATATATATATATATATATATATATATATATATATATATATATATATATATATATATATATATATATATCTATCATTATATCTATCTATCAATCTATCTGACCCGACAAACGTATGAATTATTAAAATGGCTATTAAAAAATATGGGTTGTTGATAGAAGGGTGAAAATTTAGAGTTGTAAGTATTTTTTTAATGCAACATCATGAAGAAATAAAAATAAAAAACTTTTTCCAAAAAATCTTTGAAAATGTTTTTGGTGAACACACTCACTTAGGGGTATGAAAAATATATTACGACCTATATGTTTTGTCCGATTTTCATACCTAACCGATATGCACACAAAATTTCATGAGAATCGGTCGAGCCATTTTGGAGAAGTTCAACAAATAAAAAATAGGGGTTGATCATAGAGGGGTGAAAATTCAGGGTTTTATGTATTTTTGAATGATTTTTGGGTGGACACCCCTAATAAAAATAAAAAATTTTGCCCAAAAAATCTTCGAAAATGTTTGTGGTGAACCGCCCTAATCACTTAGGGGTATAAAAAATATATTACGACCTATATGTTTTGTCCGATTTTCATACCTAACCGATATGCACACGAAATTTCATGAGAATCGGTCGAGCCATTTGGAGAAGTTCAACAAATAAAAAATAGGGGTTGATCGTAGAGGGGTGAAAATTTAGGGATTTATGTATTTTTGAATGATTTTTGGGTAGGCACCCCTTATCACTTAGGGGTTTGAAAGATAGATAGTAGTCGATTTTCAGACTTACTGAATATGCATAAAAAATGTCATAAGAATCGGTCGAGCCGTTTCGGAGGAGTATGGGAACGATCATTGTGACACGAGAATTTTATATATTAGATATATATATATATATATATATATATATATATATATATATATATATATATATATATATATATATATATATATATATATATATATATGAATTGTTATTTATTTCTTCATTTCATTTATATTAATACTGTATCATTATTTATACTGTCGGCATATTAATTTATATATAACAAATATTTTATATTTTCATATGAGCATATTTGTGAACTATTGATATTATTATTATTTTATTGATATAAATAGCATATAAATAATAATAATAATAATAATAATTTTATTGATCCATTCAGACATCGACAGATATGTATTGGACAAGTCAAGTTGTATATAGGACATACAAATTTGTATATAGTACACACACAAAACAAAAATAACACTACACTCAAACCATCAACTCAAAATGAAAATTTCACAAGTAATTTTCCAGTCAGTGATGCCAAAGATACTGACTAAATCTTACAAACATTCTATAGGGTAAAGGCTACAGTGATTGGCCACTTAAGCGATACAGTTCAGTAAACCAGTAAAGCATTTTATGTTATTGAGATTTTATAATAATGTAATACATGAATATATAGATAAAACTATTTTATTTTTGATTCAGTACCAACTGTATTGTATCAAATTGTTGAATTTTGAAAATGATTTGGTTTATTGTCAAGAGTACGGATTTCACAGTTATTAGCCAGGTTAGTATAATGATTGGCATAGCAAAATGGCCAGTAATTGGCCACATTTGTAATATGATTAGCAAGGAAAAATACGGAGTTATTTGCACCAGTTTAATAAGACTGCTAACCTATCTGGGTAGGTGATTGTAGCAAAATCACTGGTTATATACCCACCACAAAAAAAGTAAGAAGATTCAATGAAACCTTCATTTTTATTAGCATTACATTTTATCAAAACAGACATTGCACATAAATTGGTTCATACCAATAGATTTCATATCTCTTTTCAAAATACATGTAATATGGTATGTTCTTGTACAATTTACGCATCTTATCTCATATTGGCTTCTACTCAAATTATTTGTGCACGAAAAACATATTCCAGCGTAAATAGTTTGATTCTGGAATGGATTCGGAGAAGCTGCTTTTATGATAACCATACTGGTTATGTTAACTGCTTTCTGATCACCATCGATCTTCTCGTCTGCAAACAGTCTTCTTTTAGTTTCCGCCGGAACTGAGAAAGCACATTCAGGTTCATCTTGGCAGTCATTTTTGGGTTGAATGATTTCTTCGGTATCAACGGCCTCGGTTATGTCTTCAATATTTTCTTTATTCTCAGACAGATTATTATTTGAAATGTGGGCGGCTTCTGGATCTTCATTATTTTCAGCAATCTCTGGATTGTGTTGTTCGTTACTGATGGTTAAAAGTATGGCCTCGCTATCAGTTATTTTGGGTTTGCCTTTTTTTATCGGTGCCTTCAGTGCCTTTATTTTTTTCCTTTTGTTGAAAGTACTTCCTTCATGTGTTGCCTATTCAACCTTTCAGTCTTACGTTTCTCTTTTTTTTCTTCGACTTCCTCTTTTAATGCTATTTTCTTCTTTATTGCTTCTTTCCTAACTGATGAAGTTAGTACAAAGGGTAGCTTTTCTGTCTCTCTTTTTCCCTTCCTTTCTGGGGTTTTGGGCCAAACTACGTAATCACTAAGTGATGATGTGTATAATCCACATTCTTTGTTAGCCGATGAGGTACTAGGCATTTGGCAGTCGTGATAATTGATATTTGCTTCTATCACAATAGGAATGTTTTCAATGTCGAATACTCGATTGATTTCAGTATCAGTCTCCATAAGATCTGCCTCAATATTCTGATCGTTTGATTTGATACTCTCACGTTCAAGATTCATTGACTTTGATTCATAATTTTCATTTTCTATTATGTTTTCGGCCTGATTCGTTTTGAAAAATTCTTTATAGAGATAAGAGAGCGTCAAAAAATCTTCATTATGAACATCGTTTCACTAAAATGTTCTATCCTTTTCATTTTTTCTACTTCAACAATTTTTTCGAACGTTTCGAACGTAATTGTATTTGCTTCATTGCTGTGAGTAAACGTTGTTTCTTTGTTTTTGCCAGTACATTTGGTATAATCGATTGCAGATGGGTTCCATGGATAGAACCCGCAGGCACGAAAACCATGCTGTATCGCTACCGGTCTTACATCATCAACCACTGTTTTTAAAACGGATGCAAAATTTTCTTTCGTTACAACTTCATTTGGATGTTCCCTCCAGAACTTCAACACAGCTTTTTTCCATCCTTCTTTTAATGACTTAAATACGGCCACATCGGCGAGCTGCATAATTCTTGTAGAGTTTGGGTACAAAGCAACTAAAATAATATCTAACTTTGAGCATAATTCACTTATTTCATACGTCATATGAGTGCTATGACCGTCAACAAACAACAGTATTGGAAATTTTATGTTACTCTTCTGTAGGTAAGGATATAATACATTTGCTATGTACTCGTAGAATAGTTGGTTCTTCATCCAACCATTATCGCTGCAACCGATTCCCCATGTATCCGGTACTGACTTTACGATGTCGGACGGTAATCTTTTATATGCATATATGATCATAGGTGGGGTTACATCTCCATTAGCCGAAAATCTGAACATCACCGTGATATTATTCTTGGGATGATGTTCTATTTCGTAAACGTTCTTTGTTCCTCTTGGTGCAAGAACTTTTTTATTTTTTGGACAAAGCCAAAAGCAGGTTTCATCTCCATTGTATATTCTGCTGGGATCTTCAAGAACATCAGATAACTGCTTACGCTTTAAATAGTCATCCACATTGGAAAACCAACTTCTAATATCTGCTTCTGCTACTACGGAGCTAGCTGCTGTAATTCCTTCAGAGGTTCTCAGGGTTATATTTGGGTGACGTTTTAAAAAAGCTAGATACCACCCTCTTCCTGGGAGGTTGTCTTTAAATGGATTTTCTCTAGGAGATTCGTCAAGGAAATACTTTACAGAGGATTGAATGTCTTCAATTCTAAAACCTTTCTTGTGAGAGGTCAAAATCCAGTTTTCTAAAAGTGCCTCTTTTTCGGAAGTCAATATTGGTTTGGGCCCGAGAGAAACTTTATTGTTAAACTTTTCACTCGACCGGAATTGGAAAGTGGCCCGAGGAACATTATAAAGATTAGAAGCTTATCTTTGACTCATTCCATCTTCTATAGACTCCAAGGCCTTACAAATATCCTCTTCTTTATATTTTTTTCGATAGAAAGCACCTTCAGACACTTTTGGCATGGTAATAGGCTGACAAAACTAAAAAAAAAAATCCGATAATGATTGGCCACTGACGAAACCAGTTAATGGCCCTCGGCCAACCACTGTTTACGCTTTGAAAAAGCAGAAAACCAACTTAAAATAGTATAAGTTAACGGGGTAATAATGAAAAAAACCGGTTTCTTTCAAATAATGATATCTATAATTTATCACAGTAATTGGCCGGCCGGCCAATGACTGTTTACGTGTAAAAATTGTGAGACAGTTAATGGCATATTAAATTGGCGCCAATTTTTATAAACTAAACACTTCTGTGACTCAGGAAACGATCAATAATGATTAGTTATCAGATATCCACATATATTTATGCACACATTCATAGCTTGAGGAGTCATAAGCGTTGAAAACTAGCATGGAATCCTTATGAAATTTGTAGGGTTTTACCTGTTTTGAGATGAATTGATGACCACAAATAGCAGCAACGCACTTTTAACATTCGGTTGCCAACCCAATAAAATTTAACTTTGGTTTTTTATTAAGCAATATTGCCACAATGTAGTAGTGAATTTGTCGTGTTTCATAAACTGCAGAGATTCTTAATAAACTCAATTTAATACTACCCTGGCCAATCACTGACGCATGGCCAACGACTGTATCACTTACCCTACTCGTCTTTTCCATTGAAAAACTTACGGAAATTTCATTAAGACCATTTTGTAGGATATTGCACTTTGATAGTTTGAAGTGTCATTCGCGCTAACTAAATACTTGGGATGAATTAAATCTTTGAGAGTCCCAAGCGCTCTACAGGTTCGTAAATCGATCGATTGATTCGGTTACACATGACAATGACCTCCTAAAATGTCAAAAGGGAATTGAATTGATCCGCGTGGGACTCAGACAGGCTATAAACAGAAACCCGATTGGTGTGCTGTGAAAATCGCATTATCTGTTCGGAACTAGCAAAGGTTGTCCTATGGGACAGTGATAAGCTGATTTTTAATTGGACTCGCCGCATTGCACGTTGAGCTCAGCCAGTGTTATTTGGTACATGAGAACGCTCGGAAACTTATTTTATTGTGCAAATTTTTCTACGCTTAGCTAGGAATTTTACTAGAATTATAATTCCTCACTTGAAATGAAATATGAGATGACATTGTCTAGAGTTATATGTATATATATATATATATATATATATATATATATATATATATATATATATATATATATATATATATATATATATATATATATATATATATATATATATATATATATATATATATATATATTGAAAATAAAATATAAGTTAATGATGGCGGGAGAGACGGATGTCGTTTCGCCAACTGATGCTAAATTTGAGTGTAAACACTGTAAAAAAGCAGTTATAAATTTTAACAAGTGCGTGAAATGCGAACAATTATTTCATCCAAAATGTTTAATTCAAGCGGCAAATGCGAAAAGTGCGACTTGTCGTCATGAAATTATGAATCCGATATCTGAAATCCAACATGGCGAAAATCCTAGTGCTACTTCCAATGATGGCGTTCTTGTGATGGAGAACAAATTGTTGAAACAGCTAATAAGAGAATTGGAGTCAAAGAATTTGATTTTGATCGAAAATTGTAATTTATTAAAGGAAAAAATTGTCGTTCTTGATGAGAAAATAATGTTAAATGAACGACAAATTATGACCCTAAAAAGTTCGAAACAAATAATCGATACTGCAGCAGCTGTGAAGGAAGCCAAACCGATGAACATAAAAAAACAGTCAATAGATAAAAATGGTAAACACGTGAATGAGTCAACAAATTCAAATGTGAATGATAATTTGAAGATGAGTAAGCAGGGAATTTCCCACAGAACGTATCGAAAATAGAAAATCGTGATGTTGCCGCATCTATATCAGAAATACAAACCAGAAATAAATTAGACACAATAATAAATCTAGAAAACGATAAGATGAATTTAAAGAATAACAAAAACGATAATGATGAATTCAAACAAGTCAAAAATAGAAAAAAGCGTAACTACAGAGTGGGAAATGCTGCTAATACTAATGAATTCAAGGGTAATGAAAAACCTGAAAAGAAAATATGGCTATTTGTAACTAGAGTACCTGATCATGTAACTGCAAAGAATATTGAAGATTATATTAAAGAGAAAACTAACTCTGGTGAAATATCTATAAAAAAAACTTCCAACAAGGAACAATAGGATCAACAACCAGTCATTCATGATCGGAATGGAACCTCATTTGAAGGATAAAGTTTACGAATCCAATTTTTGGCCAAAGAATATATTATTCGATCGATTTAATTTTAAAATGGGACAACATTTTCTTGAAAATCATCAAAATACAGAGCAGACATTTCTTGGTTGAAAATAAAAGAAATACTTCAAACCGGTTAATTACCAACAGTAAAGAAGCAGATACTCCGCCATTTTGTTTGATTCAACAAAATGTGCAGTCCTTGAGTACATCTCTAAATAAACTTTTGATTCTTGTAAATGAACAAAATCCGGATATTCTCGCGATAACGGAACATTGGCGATCAGAAGATGAGCTTAGTAAATATGTATTATACGGCTACAGCCTTGGTTCAAGTTTCTGTAGAGAACGCGGTAAACATGGTGGTAGTGCGATCTTCCATAAAGCTGACATAATATGTGTTGAAAGGTTTGACCTAAAGTCATTCAGTGTTGCTAACGTTATTGAATGCTCGGCAGTTCAGCTATCTTATAAGTGTAATAAACTGATTATTGTTTGTATTTACAGGCCCAACACTCCTCCACTCAGTAATGTGTCTCTTTTTCTCACTAGACTACGACTTATTTTGGAGATATGTTGCCGTAAAAATATAAGTTTATTAATCACTGGAGATTTCAATATTGATTTTGGGAGGTCAGATCGGGATTCTCGAGCGTTCTTGTCTCTCTTGGAGCGGTTCGAGTTACAGGCTACAAACATGGAACCCACACGTCATGTATCTGGTGCATGTATGGACAATGTATTGACAAACTGCTCGGGAACTACTTGGGTAATGGAGTATCACATTTCTGATCACTCAGCTCTTAAATATATTACCGGAGATCTTCTTCCACGTTCTTCTAAGACTGATGATTTTGTATCTAAACTGTCAAAGATTGATTGGTCTGACATTTTCTCCATGTCAGGGGACATAAATACCTCATGGAACTCTTTCTTTCTACGTTTTAAGAATATTTTTGACAATAGCTTTCCTGAAGTGCGAGTTGTGAAAAAGAGTCCAATTGATTCCTTCAAAGCTTCTCCTCAAATCTTGTCTTTGAAGAGTACTCTTGATTCTCTTTTTGTTATGTCCTCGGTGTATCCCGAATTTATTGAAACTTACAAATCTTTTAAGAAACGCTATGACAAAGCTATATCTAGTGAGAGGAAAAATCATCTGGATAAATATATTTCGGCATCTCCTAATAAATCAAAGGCAGTTTGGCAGGTCATCAACTCTGCCAGATATTCCTCGAAATCAAGTGGCAACCCTATGAAATCAGGCGAACCCAATAACTTGGAGAGCAGCTTCAATGATATCTTCGTCAACATTGTGGCTGCTACGGACTGGACTATCCCTCATACGCCCAATAATGGAAAGGTAACTCGGATAAAGGAATCGTTTTTCGTTTTCCAGGTTTCTAGGGATGAAGTTATCTCTGCTGTATATTCTCTCGTAAATAAGAACTCATGTGGATACGATGAAATACCCATGTTTGTCATTAGGGAATCGATTGGTCAAATTGCTGACCCTCTTGCACATCTTATTTATCGCTCATTTACCGAGGGTGTCTTTCCTGACTCGCTTAAGGTGGCAGAAGTTAAGCCACTGTATAAGAAAGGTGATGTAGAGGACTTAAAGAGGATTCTTGCAGACAGGCTCCTAAGTTTCTTCAGAAGGTTCAAGATTATTGTCAGCTGTCAGCATGGTTTTGTGCAGAATAGGGGTACAGAAACGGCAGTCTTTGAACTGACTACTGCCATACTCATCGCTCTTGAGAACGGTGAAGTACCGTTAGGGCTATTTTTCGACTTATCGAAAGCTTTTGATCTTATTGATCACAAATTGCTCCTATTTTTTCTTGAAGCGTGTAGGATTAGAGATAGACAGTTGGATTTAATTTCCAGCTACCTCACAAATCGTAAACAGAGAGTAGTGTTGTTGAGAGGTGGTGTTTCATACGTATCTGAGGACCGAGTGATTACGAAGGGGGTACCACAGGGTAGTATCCTGGGGCCACTTTTGTTTCTCGTTTTCATAAATTCGCTTCCTGGAAATTGCTCATATAATGACTGTAATGCTATTATGTTTGCCGACGAGACGAATTTTCTCATAAACTCTACGGATATCAGTGCTGCTCTGGCTTCTGCGGTGTCAGTTATCAATGAAGTGGGAATTTGGTGCGATAATAATAAACTAAAAGTCAATCTACAAAAAACTGAGAGTGTCTTTTTCCGATCATTCAGGTCAAAGGTTGCTTTCCCGAAGTTTGTTGGTGATGTCGAGAACCAGATACCAGTGAGAGATTCCGTGAGTTTCCTCGGTATTGCCTTGGATAAGAATTTGAGATGGGACCTTCACATTGATCAGCTCAGAAAGAAGCTGAATTCGGCCTCATTTACCCTTTTTATGTTGAGAGATCTAGTCCACTTGCATGTCCTAAAAATTCTATATTTTGCTAATTACCAATCTATCCTTTTCTATGGTATCATTTTCTGGGGAGGCTCCATCCACTCTGATAGTCTCTTTATTTGCCAAAAATGGACAGTTAGATCTATGCTTCGCCTCGACTACAGACAATCTTGTCGTGGTCTCTTTAGAAAGCACAATTTATTTACTTTCTATGGGCTGTATATATATAAAATACTTACATTTTTCCATAAAAATCAAGATTATTTTGCAAAATTTAAGAATATTAATAATACAAGGAAAAGTGTTCCGTACTTTTTTCCTATTCATTCTACCACTCTACGTGAAAGAGGTACCGAGTACATGGCACTCAAGTTGTTCAATATGTTACCTAAACATCTACAGGTTATTTCAAATCATGGGACCTTTAAGAGAAGCTGAAGTTAATTATGAAATGTGAACCTTACTCGGTCGAGGAGTTCAGGGTTTATTGTTATAAATAAGCTTCTGTATTTTTTTTTTGTGACTTGTTTCATTTTTATTTTGTGCATATTTATATTTAATATTTGTACGAATAATCTATGAAATTAATAAACTTATTCTATTCTATTCTATATATATATATATATATATATTATATATATATATATATATATATATGTATATATATATATGCATATATATATATATATATATATATATATATATATATATATATATATATATATATATATATATATATATATATATATATATATATATATAGATATATAATATATATATATATATATATATATATATATATATATATATATATATATATATATATATATATATATAAAATTCTCGTGTCGCGGTGTTAGAAGTTAAACTCCTCCGAAATGGCTCGACCCAATCTCATGAAATTTTGTGTGCATATCGGGTAGGTCTGAGAATCAGCTAACATCTATTTTTTATCCCCCTAAATGTTAAGGGTGGTCCACCCCTCAATTTAATTTTTTGATTTTTCAGACAAAATTTTCTGTTCTATTTTTTTTATGATACACCATTCAAAAATACATACAACCCTCAATTTTCACCTTTATACGATTAACCCATATTTTTTATTTCTTGAACTCCTCCGAAATGGCCCGACCCATTCATATGAAATTTTGTGTACACATCGAGTAGATCTGAGAATCGGCCAACATCTATTGTTCATCCCTCTAATTGTTGAGGGTGGTCCACCCCCTAATTAAATTTTTTTATTTTTCAGACACAAATTTCTGTTTTATATTTTTATGATACAGCATTCAAAAATACACACAACCCTAAATTTGCACACCTCTACGATCAACCCCTATTTTTCATTTGTTAACCTCCTCCGAAATGGCTCGACCGATTCTCATGAAATTTTGTGTGCATATCGGGTAGGTCTGAGAATCGGCCAAATATTAAGGGTAGTCCACGCCTTGATTTTTTCTTTAGACAAAACTTAATGTTAATTTCTTTTATGATACAGCATTCTAAAATACATACAACCCTAAATTTTCACCCCTCTACGATCAATCCCTATTTTTATTTGTTGAATATAAATTTTTTTGGCAAGATTTTTATTTTTATTTTGTCAAGAATAAAAAAATTCATATAACTCTCAATTTTTTACCTTCTACGATCAACCCCTATTTTTCCGTCGCGATTTTCATTCTTTTAAATTTTATCCACAGATCCGCAATAGGGTTGCAAGTTGGCAATCGAAAATAACAATAGTCTGTCTGAGAATAGGTCGTAATATATTTTTCATACCCCTACGTGATTAGAGTAGTTCACCACAAACATTTTTACAAATTTTTTGGACAAAATTTTCATTTTTTTTTTCATGATGTTGCATTAAAAAATCCAAACAACTCTAAATTTTTACCCTTCTATCAACAACCCATATTTTTAATAGCCATTTTTATAATTTAAACAACGTTTGCCGAATCAGATAGATTGATAGATAGATAGTGATACATCGGCAGATAGATGAATAGATAAAAAGATAGATAGATGAAAATAATTTATATGGCAGAACAACGTTTGCCGGGTCAGATAGATTGATAGATAGATATGTAGATAGATAGATAGATAGATAGATAGATAGATAGATAGATAGATAGATAGATAGATAGATAGATAGATAGATAGATAGATAGATAGATAGATAGATAGATAGATAGATAGATAGATAGATAGATAGATAGATAGATAGATAGATAGATAGATAGATAGATAGATAGATAGATAGATAGATAGATAGATAGATAGATAGATAGATAGATAGATAGATAGATAGATAGATAGATAGATAGATAGATAGATAGATAGATAGATAGATAGATAGATAGATAGATAGATAGATAGATAGATAGATAGATAGATAGAACGATAGATAGATAAAAGGATAGATAACTATCTAGATAGATAGATAGATAGAAAGATAGATAACTATCTGGATAGATAGTTAGATAGATAGATAAAAATAATTTATATGGCAGAACAACGTCTGCTGGGTCAGCTAGTATATATATATATATATATATATATATATATATATATATATATATATATATATATATACAAAGGTTCGAAGATAGTCTTGACCGCAATAAAATATAGGAAAAAGTATGTTGGAATGCTCGGTCCAGGAATCAGTGATACACTTTTATATCATCCAAGCTTCCGGTGAGTTTTATGACCTTTCTCAAGGATCTATAATGTAAAGATATTACAATTAAGAAAATAAAAGACCAAAGAAACAAAACACAACTCACATACAACGTGATTTTTTTTTTTTGGAGATATGATAACAATTTACTTCTGCTGAAATTTAGTAAAAACATATAGACTCAAAAACATAAAAGAATTCTTATACAAAAGTTTGAAATCATGAAACATCGTTCAAGCCAATCAACTGCTGACAATTGATCAAATTATAAAAACATTATTAATATGTCAATGGAAAAACTAAAAAGTCAGTGTTCGTTGCATAGATATACTGGTGATCTTAATAACCTAAATGTGTTTTTCTTTCCAATTAAATCCAGCGCTCTTGCTGGGACACCTATATATATATATATATATATATATATATATATATATATATATATATATATATATATATATATATATATATATATATATATATAAATAATAAATATATATATATATATATATATATATAATATATATATATATATAATATATATATATATATATATATATATATATATATATATATATATATATATATATATATATATATATATATATATATATAATATATATATATATATATATATATATATATATATATATATATATATATATATATATATATATATATATATATATATATATATATATATATATATATAAACAATTACATTAAGAGATTAATATAAATTATCTTCTTCAGTTTCCGAAAGTTAATATATTAAACTATACTTGCTTTATAGAAAAATTGAAAATTCTAGATGTTTAGATTTTGTCTAAGAAGATGAGTTGTTATGGTTGGAGTTTGTTTGTTGAATTATTTTGTTTTGATTCATATTGTTTCTTAGAAAAATTAAAGAATTAAATCTGCGTATATTGAACTTGAATGTTTTATATCTGTTCTAACATTTACGACTTTATTCAAATGTTTTGGAACATGTAACATTTCTAAAATTTCTCTGCGTTTTTGATCTCTTTCTGTTTCTAAAATTTTTGTGCTATTAAAGCTGAAACTATGATTCTCATTGTTTTTATGTTTAATTTGTGCTGTGGTTTGTGTTTTGGTATATTTGTGTGCGTTTAATCTTTCTTCCGCAATGAGGATTGGAACATGATCCCGCCTTCATAGTCATTTCGGCTGTTCCGAAACTGTTCTCCTGAAGGGATATCCTGAAATTAGGAAAAAATGTGACTGACCACAACCACATGAAGGTCGAAAACGGCAAACCTCTTATTGGTTTATATTAATCGAAATTCAGAAAGAGTATTTGTCGCAGACGATTCATAGGTTTTTAATAAAATGAAAATATCAATTTTATAGCAATTATAATTCTTTGTAATAAATGAAACCATTCACTCCCGGAATAACAAGAGCGTATCATTTTCATGGATGATGAAATATTAATTTTTGTGAGCAATATAACACTTTTCTTTCATATTATAATACTTCCGAATTCATCCAGCGGACATTATTGAACAATAAAAGAGATAAAGCTAGTACCATTAAATCAGTAGTTACTTAACTGGCTTCGCTTTATATGATTCATAAAATAATTCATAATTCTGGGTCGATTCCATTCAGGCTTTCCATGGAAATCCGGATGGGAGACTTTTTATTTGCTCATAATTTCCAGGGAATTTCAGCTAACTCAATACGCAAACGTATCGCCTAATAAAATCTTTATGTTATTCTTGTGAAATAAGATACGGCCACATTTCGCAGTGCTTTCCACCCTCTTGGTGTTCTATGCTAATTTCCTAATTCTCTAGACAATTTTCGCCCCTTTTTTTAATTAGCCGTAGGAAACGTTCTAAATTGCGGCATGTGACGGACGTGGATGTAATTGTTAATTTGATCAAACAGAACTTCAAATTAGGGGTGAAATTTGAGTTCGCCATATGGTCCGGTGAGAGACTTTTGATAATGTTTCGTTCTAGAATATCATCAACTCTGAAATATTCTGTGAGTACACACACCACTCAAAATAAATATTATTCTTGCAAATAATTCTAATTTTTCTTCAACACGAAGCGAAATTTCCAAATTTTTTCTCGTATATGTATATATATATATATATATATATATATATATATATATATATATATATATATATATATATATATATATATATATATATATATATATATATATATATATATCCTGGTACATTTAAGTTTCTCTAGATGCCTCGACCAGTCCAAATAAGCTGAGATTTGGATTTAGGAAATCCAAATCTCATCTTATTTGTTGATAAGAAATTATCTTAAATTGGGTGAATTTGTCCTTTTTTGGCACTTACAAATTTTGGGGAAGCAAACTGCGGAGAGGTGCGTATGCGTAAATTTTCTCAAACCGATTGAAAATTATGTGGAACTTGATAATGAATAACAAATCTAAAACTCATGTTGGTATCTAGGTGTTTTGTGGAGGGTAAATGGTACTAAGCAACCCATCCAAATAGACTCCAATTGTTCTAGAGGAAATATGAATTAATTAGATGTTCGAGAATTTTATTTTGTCAGTATAAATCTTGTTTTCTAACTGCTAGTGTTTGTATCGTGAATTCTTGTATTTTCGTAGGTTTTCTCACCTCGTCAGCTTCTCCAGATTGAGTTAGAACGCTTAAAATATGTACATGCATTGAGTTGATACAACAGACTTACTTGGTTTTTGAGAAGGAATAGACAATTCCTCTCAACAGCCGCCATTTCCATATACAAATTTCTCATTTTCTCATGGTTCACAGCTCCTCCAATTCAGTTAGATGCTGAAAAATTTGAACGTGAACTGGGTGTGTGAATGTGAAGGAAATGACTTCTGGTGCCTTCAACTATTTTCCTTGATGAAGAGTTTTCATGGTTTTCCATGGGATTTAAGGCTTTGCTTATCTCCTCATTCACTCCAAAAGTTTGTAGTGTGTGAAAAATGAGGAAAGAACTTTGTAGCTAAACATGTTTCATTTCAGTGGGTACAGAATATATGAAAATATAATTACCTTAAATACAGTATTCTACTCGTAATTGACAAGTACCTACCATTAGAACCAAAATAAATGAATTTGTAAATCCTAATGAAATTTTCATCCTTAGTATGTTCATTTCTCCATTATATTTTAAAGAAATATTTACCAGCTTTGTTCGAATGTCATTCAATGCAATGGCTAATAGTATATTATTCAACGAGCACAAAATGATTGTAATTTTGTGCGAGTAGAATAAGTACTATACTTTGTCCACGACTTCCTCGAAAAAATTAGTAATAATCTGCATTTTCAACAATAAAAATAGTTATCAAAAGCGTTGACATAACATTTTCTGTGTTCACTGAAAACTGCATACTCACGTAAACGTCAACTATTTCACTTGTCATCGATTCCATTCCTTTCTTTCACTCTGATAAAAATGAAAAAGATAATTTATTAGAGTAAATATTCAATAAGTTGGGCATTATATTAAATTTTAGTTTAATAATTTGCCTAAAAGTTATCTTAGTTACATAAAACCTAAAAATCTAATCACAATACTATCCTAACAATGTGAATGATAGTCTCAAGTTTGGACATACGTTTTGAGTGTGACGTCATGCAGTGTATAATAAACCATTATACACAGTAGTGAATACACGTATAATGAATGATTTATAGTACAGTCGTGGACAAACGCATTTTATTCATGAAATTTTGAGTTTTTGATAACGAATAATGAATAATTGATATGAATACCTGTAGTTTGTGATTTCATGGATTTTATGTATCTATGGAAATACTTTTTATACATATGTCGGTACTAGAGCATGGGCCATTAATGGATTGTTTACATTATTTGTAATGGTATTTACGTTCATTTCGTTTTGAGTTTTCGAACGTTTATCGTTGTAATTTGTGTTTTTTTTGGACTTTGTATTTTCCTGTGATATATTGCGAAGTATTGTTCATTTTTCCATTATATTTTAAAGAAATATTTACCGGCTTTGTTCGAATGTCATTCAATGCAATGGCTAAATGCTTTTTATTCATGAAATTTTGAGTTTTTGATAACGGATGATGAATAATTGATATGAATACCTGTAGTTTTTGATTTCATGGACTTTATGTATCTATGGAAATACTTTTTATACATATGTCGACTAAATATATTGAAATATGAAATTTCCATCATCATTGTTCCGGTGTAGATTTAAACGCACAATTTAAATTGGAATGAATAGTAGGCATAACCAACAATATATCAATTTCATTCCACGAACTTGTAAAACAAGTTCGCTGAACATATTTTCAATTAAAATATATTCTAATGTACATATACAGAATATTTTATTTTTCACTCGTATATTATATGTTCATTTCACCTTGATTACGGTTGCTATAAACACAATCATTATGGATCATAACGCCCGCTAATTGTACGAGAAGGAATTAAGCAACTTTCATTGATTAAATACTTCATAATCGTTGTCGTATACGACTCTGAATTTTTCCGGAAATGAATTATTCGCAGCTTTGGCTGCATTTTCAATGATATTCTTGGGTAAATTCATTTTCATTTCCATTATTTCTATAAGACTACACAGAGAAAGCAGCAATGACATTCACTAAATATGATGAACCAAATATTCTCAAACGTCAAAATATCAACAAATTACATGCCTACTATGAGAAGGAAAATGGATAGGAGCAATGAACCGATTTTAAAATCGCTTTTTCATTATAATAAAATAATTTTTTCGTGAAAAATGAAATCTTGTATGCACCACGTGCGTTACTAGATCCTTACGCCTCTCGGGCGCAAGGATCTATATAACGCACTTGGTACATGAATAACTATTATGTACATGTACCGGGTGTCTGATTAAGAGAGTCGTGCGGCTGTATCTCACAAACTATACGTCGTAGAGACTTACGGTAAAAAAATGTATCACCAAAGTGGCCAACAGAAAATCTTGGAAATTATTTTCAGGTTTCTAAGATGGCCATCAGGGGGCGTAACCGCCATCTGAAACTTTTAAAGTGATTTTTTTCTGAAATTCATCTGGCGAATATACCAAAAAAATATTTTCCGTTTAACACGTTGACTGCCATGTGAGTTAATTACAACTCACACAGCTCCGAGATCGGGGCGCTCCGTGAGTTGTATATAACTCCAAGCAGGTATTGATTATGAAGCCGCGTGTATCGTGGAGAGTTCACAGTTTGAAGCAAATGCATATTCAATCGAATGAGCAAGGCGCCAGGAACAATTTGATGTATTTGGCCTGGCGTTCAGGTTATTTCTTAAGATAATATTTCCAACTACCAGTTGAAATAGAACGTATTTTTCCTAATATTTTAATTTTCAATCATATCAAATATGTATTATTATCATTGAAATAATGATCCTCGCATAAAATAATCTTTATTCAATTAGGAATAACAAAAACGTAAAAATCAGAATTATATGTGCATCGACTACTGCAAATCCAATAATCAGTTCCAAAGCTAATTTTCTGAACTATTTATTCCTCTTCTCAGAGCTATTGAATATGACTTCATCTGAACGTGTAGTACTAATAGATTAGAACAAGTCGAGAAGTGATTTTAGACGAAATAGCATAGTAAGTTATATATGACTCACGCGGCCCTAATTGTTTGGGCGCCGCGTGAATCAAATATAATGCACGGGATAATTCATATTCAGGGGTATAAAATTAAATTTCAATTCTCGTTAGTTAGAAATAACACACAATTTTAAGCATAAAAACACAAAAAAAAGATGTGGCCTCACAGCAATATATTTTTTTTCCGACATGGCAGTCAACGTGTTAAAGCTGAACTTCATTCGAGTCATTTTTATTTGACACTTTATGACGTATCTATTGAAATGAAGTGGTGGAGGTTGATTCAGTGTTTTTTTGAATAAACAGCTGTAACTCCTGAACGATTGAACGGATTTCAACAAAGTTGATTTCGTTGGGAACATCATTTATTGCTTCATCGAAAATATTTTATCTGTGGTCTGTCAAATTTTCAATTATGCTGGTAGATAGCGTTTTTTGATATAATAACAGAAAATTCCTAATTTCTCTAAAAAATTAAATGCAATAACATAACTTTTTTTCCTTAAAAATGTATTGTGATGATGCCAAAATAGGCTAGTGAAAACCGTATCTCGATATCTTATTCCTAGCCTAAAATATCGAAGAAAGAAAATTTAGTTATCATATGATTCAAAAAGATGCCATCACACCGGTATTTATTTTCATTTATCTGTATTTTTTCCAAGAATCAATGATGAAATTGAATAATTTCATGATTTTCAAAAAATAACATTCTTATTTCAAAAACTTCAAAAAAAAATCGAGTGGGAGCATATGTATATGGGCGCAATGTAGTCAGTATATGAAGAGCAAGCCATGGAGGAAAATCATATGCCTAAAATCAACTTGCCAACAAATACTAAAATTTTACATATAGTGGCAGTTTAATAAGTTTTTGTGGCACATAGAAGTAAGGATTGAAAAAGATTGAAATACATTTTACAAACAATGAAGCTGTTGATATCACTGACAGTATATTTTGAAATTCTTCAAAATGTGGCATTGGCACAAAGAATATACAGTGCTCTATATTCGGCGTCTACGCCATGCGAGAATTTTTCCGCGTTTAGTCCGAAATTTGCGTAATACTGGCAGCTTCGGCCCTATAAATTTCAGATGAAAATTCTCTATTTTCTTCGAATATGCCCAACAAATTCTCGCATGGCGTGAACGCCAATTTGGAAATCGAGTTCTATATAATCTTTGTGCCATTGCCGCATTTTGAAAACTTAAATAAAATATACCTCAAACATATCAACATCTTCATTGTTCGTAAATGCATTTCAATAGTTTTCAGTCCTTACTTGTGTGTGCCACAAAAACTCATTACACTGCCATTATGAGTTCATTTTTAATATTTGTTGACAAGTTGATTTTAAGCATTTATTTTTCCTCCATGACCTTCTCTTCTTATTCTGATTACCTTCTTGCACTTTCACAAATTATATTTATTGATTATTATGCCCCTAAACGATTTTATGAAATTTTGTTGAATAGAATACTAGAACCTATATGATAATTATTGAATGATGAAATTTCATCATTGATTCTTGGAAAAATATAGATAAATGAAAATAATCACGGTGTGATGGCGTCTTTTTGAATCATATGATAACTAAATTTTCATTCTTCGATATTTTAGGCTAGGAATAAGATATCGAGATACGGTTTTCACTAGCCTATTTTGGCATCATCATAATACATTTTTATGGAAAAAAAGTTATGTTATTGCATTGAAATTTTCAGAGAAATTAGCAATTTTCTGTTATTATATCAAAAAACGCTCTCTACCGGCATAACTAAAAATTTGACAGACCACAAATAAAATGTTTTCGATGAAGCAATGAATGGTTTTCTCAACGAGATTAATATTGTTGAAATCCGTTCAGTCGTTCAGGAGTTACAGCTATTTATTCAAAAAAACATTGAATCACCCCCCACCACTTAATTTCAATAGATAAGTCAAAAAGTGTTAAATGAAAATAACTCGAATAAAGCTCAGCTTTGAACAAAAAACATTTGTTAGGTATATTCACTAGATGAATTTCAGAAAAAAATCACTTTAAAAGTTTCACATGGCGGTTACGCCCCCTGGCGTCCATCTTAGAAACCTGAAAATAATTTCCAGGATTTTCTGTTGGCCACTTTGAATATAAAATTTTTTACCGTAAGTCTCTACGACAAATAGTTTGTGAGATACAGCCGCGTGCCTCTCTTAATCAGACACCCGTTACATAGTGAATACAATTTTTCAATTCTTCTTTACTCCACAATCATTCGTCAATATTTTTCAATCGCTGTAAAAACATGTTTTTATCAAGAATAAGTTTTCCTCTACTCCATCAGCAACTTATTCAATCCTCCATGGCAAAACTCTCTCAGATAGAAAAGTCTCTATGGAACGCATTTTTGAGACGCCAAATACTCAATTCACGAATGTCTCGAACTGACAAGGTTGAAATTTGAACGGTTGAATTTCGATATCAAATTTTCTTTATTGCTTCCCGAAACAATTCCATCTAATGTCGGAAAAGTCAGGAGGTATGCGTGCTCCCTTATTTCCCGCATATGTGACAGCGTAGGGTGAATCGCGCTCTAAGGCCCCCGTACCGTTCATCCCCGATATTAGCTTGTAGCTTGACACCCCTCTTTGATAAGCGTCCGACGCTGTATATCAGTACACTGGGATAAGATTGGATTCGCACTTTGTGGCGACAGAGGATTGGGTTTTGTTGCTTATCGGTGTTGAGATGTCAATGAACGTTTGATATTTCGTAGTACTCATCAGGTAGTTTGTTTATATCACATAAAGTGAACAAGAAAAATTCTTCAATAATTTAAAAAGATTAAAATAATGGTTTATTAAAACAATTTATACATTTATTAAATATGACTTTTTGATAATTATTAGCAATAACAGGCTTGGTGAATCTCAGAAAACTCGATTTTATTAAAATTAAATTTATTTTTTTGAGAAAGCCACGACATTCGTGGCTTTTTCAAAACTTTTGAAAAAATTAAATTTCTTTGACATTTATTGATTTGAAAAAATTTGAATAGTTAAAAAAGACTACTATGTTTCATCATAAATTTTTTAAAATTATCATATTAAAGTAGCCCACACTGCACAAAATCAAATAAAACAAATATATTCTAAATTAAAAAGTAAAACACCTCTTCTCATGTTTGTTTATAGTATACCCTGTAATAATTGTAATGAATCATATACCTATAGGACAAACTTTTCAAAATTTAGAAGAAAGATTAAATGCACGCAAATATACCAAAACACAATCCACAGCAATAATCAAACATAAGAACAATGAGAATCATAGTTTCAACTTTGATAGCACAAAAATTTTAGAAATAGAGAGAGATCAAAAACGCAGAGAAATTTTAGAAATGTTACATATTCAAAAAAATTTAAATAAAGCCGTGAATGATGATTTAAGTTCAGTATACGCAGATTTAATTCTTTAATTTTTCTAAGAAACAACATAAATCAAAACAAAATAATTCAACAAACAAACTCTAACCATAACAACTCATGTTCTTAGACAAAATCTGAACATCTAGAATTTTCAATTTTTAGAAACATGTGATCTCCAAAATTACAAGTAATATCTTATTAAAGACAAATCCAATAATCAAATATTTTAAACCTATTTTGTACATTACGTGGGTGAAGGTTTCTGTAGTTCCCTTCCCATCTAATATAAACAGACCTCTCTGTTGATATTGGACTAAATAGCACGTAATTAATAACTGAAGACGGCCACAGTCGTAATAACAAATTTTTGACAGAAAGATAAATAGTACCCTATTCTTTGACTTTTCAAAATCAAAATAATTTGAACCTATTTCGAACATTACGTGGGTAAAGGTTTCTGTGGTTTCCCTTACCATCTAATATTAACAGATATGAATGTTAATATTTGACTAAATAGCACGTAATAAATAACAGAGAACGGCCACAGCCGAAAAAATGTTTCATGAAAGATAGTAGTCTTTTTTAACTATTCAAATTTTTTCAAATCAATAAATGTCAAAGAAATTTCAATTTTTTAAAAGTTTCGAAAAAGCCACGAATGTCGTGGCGAAACGTCAACTTTTTAATAAAATCAAGTTTTATGAGATTCACCAAGCCTGTTATTGCTAATAATTATCAAAAAGTTAAAAATAGTTCACAGGCAACAACAATTCAAATAAATTATTAAATATAATACGCATGATGCACGTTTCGGTGCAACTTTACCTTCTTCAGATGCAAAATGCAAACTATATATTTCTCCGTTATATGGAATACAAGAAATATAGGACAAATTGTATAGAAAAGGTAGATAGGAAAAACCCATTGTTAACTGCTGGCCTGGTAGTTCGATAATTTTGAAAATATTCAGAAGGGGAATTGTAGAATGATTAATTTGGCTATTCAAAAGGAAACCTGAATGTTTGTATTTATTTAACTGTAATGATTCTAGAAAATTAAGTTTAATTTCCTCATTTTCAGCATTCAATATTTCAAAGTCAAAATTGACTGTTTGATTTTCATAACTGAGATTGAATTCTTGTACATTACTTGATGAAACATCATAAAGAATATAGTTTAAACTTTAAAATAAAACACTCTTGACTTAAGTTTCACTATATAAAAATTTTTAGATACTGTATTTAGCAGTAAAGGATAGTCGACATGTTTCGAGTTATGAACTCATTATCAAGACTGACAACAGAAGAGTATTACATCTTATTTTATAAAACAGACAAAAGATGATACCTGAAAATAACTTTGTTCGTTTACAAGGGGAAGTTCACTATTCGGCGGAACTTATTTCGAGAATTTCAAGAAGGTCAAGGGGCTTTCCTTTGTTACCTGAATGCAACAATTGGGTTGCCAAATACAGTATCTAAATATCTTTATATAGTGAAACTTAAGCCAAGTGTGTTTTATTTTAAAGATTAAACTTTATTATTTGATTTTCTTGGATTAAACGGATCGCTCAATGTGAATACGACTTTCTATTCACAAAACTACGTTTGTGTTCTGAAATTCTGGTCTGGAGGCTTCTCAGAGTTCAAGCAATATAAAACATATCACAATTACCACAATCAATTGCATAAATTCCTGATTTTTTTTGCGAACTTAAGATTTCTTTTTTTTATATGATTTCCTAAGTTATTTCCGGTAAGTTGAGCATGGGTTGTTATGCTTAGATAAAAGTGTTTTGGGCTTTTCACTTGAATTTCCGAGTGAGGCTGCTATATTGGATATTATTTTTGGTAAAGGGTACCTGGCTAATCGCATTTTTGAAACAATTTTTATCTATCATATCGTCCATTATTATGGGGTTTTAATTATCAAACAATCTTTCAAGCTATGTGTTTATATGTATTCCGCGAGGCGAAGCCTGCATTCACAATACAACAGTGAATTATAGAAAATGTCACGTCACCCCGACTCAAGATCGGCATACAGCAGTTTAGATCTTATTATATCTGTTCAGTGCAGCTTACTGGACTCCGAGTACACTAACATATTTGTAGGTATTCTCTACTGAAAATTGCGGCCGAACTATTGGATGGATAGCAACCCATAGCGCCCTCTGCCAAATATATTGGAAACCAAAAATAATTCACAGTTTGGACCGAAAATACTGAATCCTGTCGAGAGAAGAAATACTTCTAGATACAAAAATGTATACTCTGTGGACACAGTGGACTGAAGATATCTAATGAGATCGAAACTGGTGTACGCAGATCGTGAATAGGAATGAATTTTCTATAATTTACTGATTCATTGTGAACGTAGACGGAATACATATAACCAGCTCCCTTGGAAAATATTTGATAGTTTTCAAATTATTGAAGAATTTTTTTCAATTTATGTGATATATGAAATCCAGTATGGTTTATTTTTCATAAATTGAAATAATTTGATCACCAAAATTTGATGATTGATAGTAATATATAGCTCTTTGCTGACAACAGTAAATATTTTTTCAACTATATATTTGTTACAGGTAAGATGATCAGGTGCAGTGAATTTTTCTGATGGCAACTACTTACTGAAATATTCATCTGGTTTCTACTACTCAAAACACTGAAAGGTAGGGATAAAAGGAAGAAATCAAAATTAACATATTCATTTATACAATTATCTCGATAGTAAAATTTTTAATATGTTATAAATAATTATTGACTGTACATACCTACGTACCCTGAAATTGGTTGAAAGTATACTCAATTTCAATTAAGATTCTCATGATAGTAGTTATGAATGTATAAGAGAATTGTGTATATTTAAGGTCCAGATGCGCTTGAAACGAAAAATAGTCGCCGCGAAGTGAAGCGCTTGTAGAAAAATACATTAAATATCTTCATTCTAGTTGAAGTGGTTTAAAAGAATAGTTGAAACCTACATAGCATCGTACTTTAATAATAAATCTGTCTAGGTAGGAAATTGTAATGGTGCGCAAATTCTCAAAAAATACGAAAAACTAGAAATCTCCTGGAAAAACTCTCTAAATCACAAAACGACACTTTATTAGAATCACCTCAATATGGATTCTCAACAGTTTAACTCCATATTTGGCGGAGTGAAGGAGCAAAATTCATTCAAAAACTGAGTTTTTAAGCTCCACAATCTTCTTCCAGGAACCACTGAAAGCTGACTTTTTGATATGCAGTTCTCATTTATTCCAACGTTTTTTATCGAAGATATTAAAGAGACCTCTTCTCCAGTCTCTTCACCAAAATTTGGATATGCCAAAGTGTGTTCTTAATTTACTGTAATTTTGATAGTTTTATTATGCCTCGAAAACATCCTAAGATACTAAATTTGATTCATTTCATCTGATGGGAGTCGCTAGATACCAACATGTACTGGGCGCAATATATATATACATATACCTATATATATATATATATATTTGAATTCTTGATTTTTACCTGTTTATCGTATTCATTCCAAGAGATATCAATTATTGGTATAACAGGTTTATTTCAAACATTACATTTTAAAATTAAAATTCATTGGACGTTTCAATGGAGTTTCCATCTTCATCAGCAGAATGTTCGTCGGTAGTTGTCACAATACTTGTATTGTGACAACTACCGACGAACATTCTGCTGATGAAGATGGAAACTCCATTGAAACGTCCAATGAATTTTAATTTTAAAATGTAATGTTTGAAATAAACCTGTTATACCAATAATTGATATCTCTTGGAATATATATATATATATATATATATATATATATATATATATATATATATATATATATATATATATATATATATATATAGTGGCTCCGTAGCTCAGTGGTCAGTGAGTTGGACTACTGAACAGAAGGTCGGTGGATCGAATCCCGGTTAAGACCAATGGTAAATTCTATGTTAAATGATATAACGATGTTTGTGAATCTGTGATGTTCACGGATGTGTATGATAAAAAAGTAAGTTAATTATATAGATTCAGTTTTGTTTATAGACGCCATTTACAAGTTTTGAGTTGAGTTGTCAAGCACACTGCACTTCCATCATATAAATATATATATATATATATATATATATATATATATATATATATATATATATATATATATATATATATATATATATATATATATATATATATATATATATATATATCCGACATAAAAAATATCTGGAAAATCGGAATCCATTGGGTCTGAAACGGATGTAAAAACCACTCCTGCAATTCACTGTTCACTTTCGATGAGGAAAAAATAGTCTTTTATTTCCTGGGAAAATAAAACTAATGACTGTGCCTTATGATATTACATTGAAGATTAACAAGTTTATCTTTTTTTACTACCTATATAATTTTGAAATCTTGATTTATTTATATCGTTCGTTATCATATTTGGATTATAAAAGTGAGTTTCTCTCTCACAAAGCAGAAACTATATCACAATTCATTCTTAGAATATCAAAACATATCGTGATAGAAAACAACACTGAGAACATAATAACAGAAAACTGCGTTATAGGACATGGAGGAAAATTGCATATATAAATCCCTTTTCATTCAGCTGCAATGAGATAAATATGGTAATTCAATGAAAAGCAAATAATATTGGATAATCCCCCCAACCCTCTAGTGGAATTCCTACGCTTGGGGGAAATCAGTGGCGTTCGTATTTTAACGACTATACGGGGTGTGTAATACCCATTACACAAGGGGTAGGATTTATTTGCATGAAAACGTGTATTGTTCATCATTTATAACAGTGAAAAAATAAAATGAATAAAATACTAATGTTTTCATGAATTTAATTAATTTTTCGGATTAAATTAGTCCTAAAATTACTCACAAATGTCTCATTTCTTAAGATTTCCTTAGAGTTCTGAAAAATTTATCATTTTGGTAGATACTTTTACTTTTCTGAAAAAATTAGGGTTAAATTATTTTTTTGAATAATCTGCGTCAAACCAAATATCTGTAATAAATTTTCATAAATTAATATCAAACGAGCTATAGCCATGGATTTCAAATTCAACATATGAAACCAAATATAACGAATGGTGGAAAATTATCGTGTAGGTGAGATAACTCGGATAATATCTAGTGTAAACCGCATTATCTCACAAATAATGTATCAATTGACTAAATGTATAACTCTAATGATTTGGAAGTTAATGTTATATGTTTTCAGTACTACTCCACGAAAATAAAAGATAAATAAAATATTTTCTCTGTCACTATTTTTATATAGAGAATTTTAGTTTTCTCGTAATTTTGATGTTTGTGCGTACCTTTATTCATAGCTCCTCCAGATTGAGTTAGAGGGTTGAAATTTTTTTAGTGGATTGAGTTGATGCTAGGGAAGAGTCTTTTTGGTGGTTACAATTACTACCTTCAACCACCACCATTTTAATGTAGAGTTCCTATTTTTTTGTGGTTTGTGCGATTTTGCACACTTTCACAGTATCTCAAAATACACAAAGGGGGTAAAGAATTTGTGTGTAAAGAAGATTAAAAATAACTTCAGTGATGGAGTTCTGCCACCTCATCCGTTTTTTCATAGTATGTAAGATAATTATTAATTGTATTTAAGAGCCAAACGAATTGGTTTAATTGAATGACCAAATGAGTTAATGTTTCGGATAAAAAATTTGAATTCTTGAAATTGGTTTATCTCCAAACTCATAATCATTGAACATGTGAAAAGCATGTTCTATAATTCAAGAGTGTTACTGTTGTTTTTTCATAGCTCATTGTATTGTTTTCGTCATAAGAAATAAATCTAAAGTTGTCAGCAGTATAATTCTATGCCTTCAAAATATACTAGAATTTCCCACTAGCATCCATTTTAGACAGCAAAATATTTTAATGGAGGACTGTGAATACAATAATGCTTTATACACAAATAGGAGTTATCAGGAGCAGTATGAAATTGATATTGTATCAGATAGTTAGGTTTGAACAGTGAAAAAAATGAAAATAATGGCCAGGGATGAAAAAAAATTTTTCTTTCAATACTTGTAACCTATTGGATCCTAGTAATCTAGAAATTGTTTCAGACATGGAACTTAATTTCAAGATAATTATGAAAAAAATTCTCAATTCAACTCTCATAATTTCATGGAGATGGATGCCAATAGCTTTAATATCGTTTTGAAAACTCATATTTTCGTTATATAATGAAGCTTTTTATGGATTATCACTCCTCAAATAAAATAAAATAAAAATATGCTTTATTGTCTCGAAATTATACACTTTATGGACAAAGCAAAAAATATAGGAACTAAAACATAAAAATAAACACATATCAATCAAAAAATATTTAAACAATGTAATACCTAGAAATATAAACACTTCACACCACATTTCCATACAAAATATATACAAACTTTACAATAGAATCGAGAGTGTCAAATCCTCCTCAATGGAGGCTGATGCCTGTGTTATTAAATTTGGTCATATCGATCAATCAATGCTCAGAATAGTAGTCCTCTCTATAGGCCAAGCTACAGAGATTTGTAGGGAGCATTTTGTGTAAAAAGTGTTAGAAGAAAACAAGGTGCGCCATTGTTTGTAAAATGGTTCCATATGATAAAGTGATATGTTTTTCACTCGACTTTTTTATTTATAACTTTGTTATTAACAATTTAATGAAAATTTTTTTTTAGTTTTTTGCTTATAAAAATGAAACTATCGAAGTAATCGTGATGGTGTCAATAGACTAATTGTATAAAATGAATAGACAAAGAAAATGAGAAGTAGGACGACTCGATCAGACCCTTAGTTCAAGAGAAAATTGGAAAAAACCGTCCAAAATGCAGTTTTTTCAAAATTTTTTAACTCGGTTATTTTTTGAGTTGTACCGTAGATTCTCCGGCAAGTATTAGTTATTGATATAAGCTTCATTTGTGCGAAGGCCAGGAACTGTCCGATGCATAGTTTTTGATCTGTGGCCATTTGATTATGTTACTATGCTATTTTCCAGCAGACCTGAATGCGACAGGTATGGTCCGATTTCAATCTCCTAAAAAGATTTTGAAAGTAGAATTCTCATGTTTCAAAACGTTCATCTTGGTTTTCCATAAAAACGCTGAGAAATGTGTTAAAAATAAAGCTGAACATGACGAAAAACGGCCGAGCGCGTGAGAGTAGTTGAAGAGTGGGGGTAGAGCAGCAGGCAAGGAGAAGTATGACATTCGAAAGCGTCGGCATTTTGAACATGACAGTAATTTCTAAACGTTGTCAGATAATAATTGTAAACCCCCACTCTTCAACTACTCTCACACGCACGGCCGTTTTTTGTCATGTTCAGCTTTATTTTTAACATATTTCTCAGCGTTTTTATGAAAAATCAAGATGAACGTTTTGGACTATGAGAATTCTACTTTCAAAATCTTTTTAGTAAATTGAAATCGGACCATACCTGTCGCATTCAGGTCTGCTGGAAAATTGCAGAGTAACATAATCAAATGGCTATGCATAGGACAGTTTCTGATCTTTGCACAAATGAAGTTTATATCAATAGCTAATCTTGGCCGGAGGATCTACGCTACAACTCAAAAAATAAGCAAGTTAAGAATTTTTAAAAAACTGCATTTTGGCCGGTTTTTTCCGATTTCCTCTCAAACTAAGAGTCTGATCGAGTCGTCCCAATTCTCATTTTTTTCGTCTCTTCATTTTCTACAATTAGTCTATGAACACCATCACGTTTACTCCGATAGTTTCATTTTTATAAGCAAAAAACTAAAAAAAAATGCAATTTTTTGCATAAAATTGTTAATAACAAAGATATAAATAATAAAGTCGAGTGAAAAACATATCACTATGTCATATGAAACTATTTTACAAACAATGGCGCAGCTGGTTTACTTCTAACACTTTTCACATGAAAAAATCTCTGTAGCTTGGCCTACTAGAGTATCTCTTTGATAGAGGTCTATCAAAAAAATAAGATTTTGTTCGTTTCCGAAAAATTGTCCAGAAAGTTATAGATTTTAATTCCTCTGGAAGGTGATTGTAAATTTTCTTAGCATTGTAAATGATGGATATTTGTGTTGATTCAGAGAAAGGAATCGGGATGTGAACATGATGTCTCGAAGATCTGGTGGAATACCCGTGCTGTGTCATCAAGGGTACGGCATGAAAATACTTAAGAATCAAGCTTCAATGAGAACATGCATAAAATCAATTCAAATATTTTCAAAAATTACATTTTACCAATATTTCATTCAAATTAATGAACACTTCAATTCATAATCTGCTATTTCTGATTTATGAGGCTCAGCTTCATCTATAATTGGAAAACTGCTTTCATGCTCCGAGGTCTGCACCTATTCACACGGCATCAAAGCTAATAGACGACCCGTCATTAACCTCTCCCTTCATTCACTTGAAGATCGGGAGGAAGTCGAATTATGTCTCTTTTACAGGTATCACAATGGGTATGTAGATAATACACACCAATTTGTCGTGCTCGTTCCAATAGCCAGAAAATCGGTTCATTGTTAGGCGATTCTGATCAAGAAATCTATAGAACACTCTACGACTAGAAGTGTTTTCCGTTTTCTATGACCTTAAGCTGTTTCGAAGCAGCAGAAATCACCATTTATTGAAATCATGTCAGGGCGCTTGATTTTCGAGAATTGAGCATGAAAAAGATCAATTTGTATATATTATTTTTCGGTTACTTCATGTTCCTCCAAAAGTGTAATTCCTAAATAAACAAGAAAATGTCTGGTCATTCTCTTTTTGTGTTCCATTCTCTGATCTTCCGCCACTGCTAAGACAGGACGGTCAAGAACAACGCGTGTTCTCCCCACGAGTGTTCGTTTTCACTAAATAATGCACTTCTATTTGCAGTCGGCTATGAATCAAGCCCAATCAGCTTGGCTAATATTTGCGACCGCGACCGGTTCAGATCTTGAATCTGGTTGAAGTGAAGCCCCATTTTGCATTATTGATGGTCTGAAGGCCCTCACCGCCTTTTTATGTTTGTAAACAAGAAGAAATTCCAGTAGGGGAACATCTGGAGTTTTTGTTAAAACATGTAATAATTCATTGAAAATTAATAATTTCATATGCATATTCGCTCAATGAATTTAATACATAAATTCTCAAAAATAATGAAATTGTAGTAAATGAAATTTCTTTTCTTTAATTTATGCACCCAGAAAATTACGAAGAATACGTTAAAGCAATAACCAAGTCTATTTTTTCTTGCTGGTAATGGTATAGAATAGTGTTCTCCCTAACATTTAACTTCTGTATAACTCTTTCATAATTTTCGTAACACCAAGTACCTTTCTTCAGAAAAAAATGGATCACTCGGATTATAATATAAATATATTCACTTATTTCCCTTTTAGTATATAAATAATCATGTAATAAACGAAAATTAAAAATCAGCTGTAATAAAAAATAATTATACTCTGGCCCGTGTGGGGCAACATTAGATATATCTTGGCAAGACATTGCTGATTAGGCCAAGCTACAGAGATTTGTAGGGAGCATTTTGTGTAAAAAGTGTTAGAAGAAAACCAGCTTCGCCATTGTTTGTAAAATAGTTCCATATGATATAGTGATATGTTTTTCACTCGACTTTATTATTTATAACTTTGTTATTAACAATTTTATGCAGAAAATCGCGTTTTTATTAGTTTTTTGCTTATAAAGTTGAAACTATCACAGTAATCGTGATGGCGTCCACAGACTAACTGTAGGAAATGAAAAGACGAAAAAAATGAGAGGTCGGACGACTCGATCAGACCCTTAGTTTGAGAGAAAATCGGAAAAAACCAGCCAAAATGCAGTTTTTTCAAAAATTCTTAACTCGGTTATTTTTTGAGCTGTACCGTAGATCCTCCGGCCAGTATTAGTTATTGATATAAACTTCATTTGTGCGAAGATCAGGAACTGTCCGATGCATAGTTTTTGATCTGTGGCCATTTGATTATGTTACTATGCAATTTTCCAGCAGACCTGAATGCGACAGGTATGGTCCGATTTCAATCTCCTAAAAAGATTTTGAAAGTAGAATTCTCATATTTCAAAACGTTCATCTTGGTTTTCCATAAAAACGCTGACAAATATGTTAAAAATAAAGCTGAACATGACGAAAAACGGTAGAGCGCGTAAGAATAGCTGAAGAGTGGGGGTAGAGCAGCAGGCAAGGAGAAGTATGACATTCGAAAGCGTCGGCATTTTGAACATGACAGTAATTTCTAACCGTTGTCAGATAATAATTGTAAACCCCCACTCTTCAACTACTCTCACGCGCTCGGCCGTTTTTTGTCATGTTCAGCTTTATTTTGAAATAATAAAGTCGAGTGAAAAACATATCACTATATCATATGGAACTATTTTACAAACAATGGCGCAGCTGGTTTTCTTCTAACACTTTCTACATGAAAAAATCTCTGTAGCTTGGCCTAGATATAAATCTGGTGTCTCTCTGGGGCACGAGAGCCACCCAAAGATGCACTAGGATAATGGCCGGATATTGGAATAAGCTTGACCGGGAGATCACTTGTTTCGGTATTAGGGTTCAAAAACCTACTTTGAATGGAAAATTCTGAAAATTGTTTCAGAACACAACTCACAGTATTAGAACTTGGTCTCAATGTTTTCTCAGATATATCCTTATAATCCCGTAATACCCACTTAAACCAGCTTCACCTTGGTCCAACGGAACGTTGAATAATGACCGTTTTGGTCGAGTTTCCCCTATTATATAGCGAATTTAGAGAGACATGTGGGTCAGAAAAAAGTTACGACTGGCGAATCACCTTGTTAGAAGTATAAAGAGGCATTGAACTACTCTTACGGGTGTGCCACTATGTCAGGGAGTGTGTAACTTGAAACATAGCTTCAAGGAAGATTACCAAGAACGATGAAATACACCCGGATTTAAAACATGGGCACTTTGAGTTGTATAAACAGAAAACATATTAGGAGAGTAATCAAATTTCGAATGAGAGACTTTTGTTTCTTACTCAAAATATTCCTTTGAAAACAAATTACTGATCTATACGCAAAGTTGAGAATTTTGCATCAGCGTCTGCTTCATGCCTCTATTTCTTATTAGTTTTGAGTTCAGGATGATTATTTCAATTTTAAATATTTGAAATGCCTATATAAGACATTTTTGTCGTATTTTATCCCATAAAATACATACTATTGCAGTGTATCGAATGAAATCAGTTAGGCACGGGGATATTTTGTTTATCTGTTTCGGATCTCCCAGACCACGATTTTCGAAAAATTCTTCATGTCTGATATATACGGCGGCTCTCATCGAGTCGAATGAGCTGATACCTAGGATTGCTTTCGTTGCAGAACGAAAAAATTCCAACTGCCGCCATATTTACGTAGATATTTCTTGTTTTTCATGGTTTCTGAAAAATTGAACTCCACAGCTTCTGCAGATTGAGTTAGAGGGTTGAAATTTGGTGAGTATATTGAATTTGTGTTGACTTAATATCCTTTTTTGGATTCAACTCTTTTTCTCAACCCCGCTGCATTCCGTGGTGACTATTCCGTTCAAATTGCATCTCGATCTATTTCGCTATCAGTACACGATGCACCTCGCGAAGTTTTTTTCACGATAAAGAGTTGAAATTTGGTATGTGGATTGAGTTGATGTTGAGGTACGTTTCTTCGTTGGTTTCAACGTTTTTCCTCAACCCTAAGTACACTTTTCAAATTTTTTTTAGGTAAATAAATTATTTCCTACTTTTCAATTCAGTTTGCCATAAGCGTGATTTTGCAAAATATAAATCTATTTCTTGAAATTTTGCTACTATTTATGTTGGAAATTTCAATATTCGATAGTTGCCCATCATAAGTTTCAAATAAACCTCTCGAAATGTACTACCATTACAATCCATTTGAGCATCACATAGTGCGAAATATATAAAACGATACTCAAAGTTGAAATGTACTGCACAATAACTTCGAAACTGCCTCATCCTTTGATGTACTAAAATAAAACGTACATTTCAAGCGTAATTTGATAATAAAATTTATCACGTGGTGCATTCGAAATATAAACTACGGAATATAGTACTCAGATATCGACTGTGGGTTAACATTTATTGTACAATTTTATCGGTTTTACTTCTAGCTCGCACTTGAATTCGACCGTTAAATGTTAGGTGAAAACGTTACACCAATTGCAGATAACATTCGTTCTTTCAACAATAAATTCCGTGAAGTAATAAAAGCAATGTTCACATTTTCACGTTAAAGCGTGATACTCTCATGGTATTACTTCGTCAAAGTGATTTTCTCGCAATGCTTTCACCATTTTCATTGTATTCCCTAAATATTTTCACATTAAGTATATGAATGTTGTTGGGGAAAATTCAACTAACTTTAGTTGAAGTGGTTCAACCCTATGAAATGAATAAGTAGAATGTAATTTAAAATAAGGAAGCTGTGGACTGTAGTTTTATATCTTTAAATATAGGCGAATCCCAACACAGTACGAAAAAGGATAAATGAAACAGAATAACAGACAAATCTCTTACCTTCAAGAAGAATTTGTGGATGAAATGGATCATGTGGTTTTACTCACGCTTCAAGAACAGATTGATTGAGCTCAACAATCGAACCAGAGGTGGTAGATCCTAATATGAACTTGCTGCAAACTGTCAGTTATAATATTCTCCTTATCCTCTGAACTTCACACACTTTACAACAGCGGTTGTGAAATCTTGCCACGAAATGAAATGTCTTAGTCAAAGTGAGAAAAGAAAGAAATGAAGTATAATGTTCTAAATGGATGCAATTCCGTTTTCCGAACGAAATATTATTTTCACTGAAAATGCCGGATTTGATGAATCGCAGTATAATAGTGTTTGGTAACTTTTTGGATGCAGAGAAAGGTAACTGATTTTACGACACTTACAGCCGAAGTTCGCTTCTTGACTTTTAAATGCGTATTAACATCTTTATGATAGAGAGGGGTAAGCGGAGACGACAAATTTCACAGCTGGACGTTTTCAGGCAGCAAATGCGCATTAAGTATAACGTATGGACAATTAACGAAATGAATATTGAAAGAATAAAATAAAATTAATAGTTTGGAAAAATGTTCACTTGGCGTGAACAAATGTAATGAAATAAACAGTTCGTTTCCTTTCTTTGTTTCACCTGGAGTTTCAGTACCTAATATGAAAATTTTAATCCTTCATATACAGCAAGACTAAAACGTTGAATATAGTTGCGAGTTGTAGTTATAAATTATTTAGTCTTCAGTGAAAATAAGAAACATTATAACATAAAATAATAATTAAAACAATAGTATATAACGAGCACAAAATGATTGCTCTTTTTCACGAGGGTGAAGTTTGCGACACGAGCAGCAGGTGAGTGTCGCAATTCACCCGAGTGAAAAATTGTAATTTTGTGCGAGTAGAATACTATACTATGTTCACGACTTTCTCGAAAAAATTAGTAATAATCTTCATTTTCAACAATAAGAATAGTTATCAAAAACGTTGACATAACATTTTCTGTGTTCACTGAAAACTGCATACTCACGTAAACGTCAACTATTTCACTTGACATCGATTCCATTCCTTTCTTTCACTCGGATAAAAATAAAATAGATAATTTTAAATTTATTTTTTCATATTAATATTAACAGAACAATTATTGAAAATAAACGAAGGCATTGAATTTATAGATGAATCAATGTTTTAAAATCTATCAATAATAATATCATAACAATGTAAATGATGTTCTCTAGTTTAGATATACGTCTTAAGTGTGACGTCACGCAGTGAATAATGAACCATTATTCACTAGTGAATAAAAGGCAGTGTTACATTTTAGGAAGCACATGTAAAATGAATGTTTTATAGTACCTACAGTCGTGGACAAAGTATTATTTTTTCTGATTACTCAATTATCTTTAACATATATGGAAAATATAAAAATTAAATATTATCAGGAGCTAAGAAAAACATTGCCATAACAGTGAAAAGAAGTATCCTGTTGTCCATCGGTTGCATCCACAACGAACGAATGTCCACATGTTCAGTTGTAATTGACCTCATGAAATGAAGTAAGAATTGCTTCTGTTATTTTTGTTTCAATAATCATTTCATCAAGGAAAACAAACTTTCTTAAATCTCGCAAATTTTGAAATCTCTACGTGCACAATTTAAAATACTCTATCGCAGCGAGCTGCATTAGGAGAGCAGGTTTTCATAACGTATCCAGTTTAAAAAATCTATTCATCAAATTATGATTTTTTTTCCAGAATCAAAAAAAGTTTGCCCTCTGATGTGTAAACAATAATTATTTCTTTCCCGGGGGATCAACCTGCCAACCAATTCATACCAAAACCATTCACATCCAAGGTATCATACGAAACTACGTACTTACAAACTTTCAACCCTATTTCTATAAAATTGCGCCCTTTATCGTGAGATCAAGAATTATTTTACCTTCCGTAGGGTCAAAGCTCCAACCAATTAATATAGAAATAAATAGTATCCAAGATATCGTACGAAACTACCTAGGTACCTACAAAGTTTCAACACTATGGTACCAAAATTGTGCCTTCTATCGTATTTCCCTGGGGGGTCAACCCGCCAACCAATTCGCATTAAAAACTATCCCATTCGATACATCATACGAAACTACCTAATTATAAACTTTCAATCCTATTGCTTCAAAATTACACCCTTCATTATGTAAACAAGATTTATTTCTTCCCCCAGGGGGTCAACTTCCCAACCAGTTCGAACCAAAACCAATCCTATCTAAGATATCTTTCGAAAATACCTACCTACAAACTTTTAACCCTATTACTCCAAAATTGCGACCTTTATCGTGCAAACAAGATTCATTTATTCCCACAGGGGGTCAACCCCCCTACCAATTCGAAGCAAAACCAATTCCATTCAAGATATCATACAAAATTACCTAGATACAAACTTTCAACCCTAGTGCTACAAAATTCTGTCGTGTAAACAAGATTTATTTTTACTTCCAGGGGGGTCAACCCCTCAACCAATTCGAATCAAAAACAATCCCAACTAAGATATTATGCGAAGCTACCTATTTACTTTCAAAACCCAAATAAAGAAAATATTATCAGTACTATGCTAAGTAGTAAGAGAAATTGGAATGTTATTTTCGAGTACATTGTGGAAATAATGGATCTGAAGGAAAGGCAAGACAGAATGCAACAAGAAGGAGATAGACTATAATTAAAGAGAGAAACGAATAATTGTAGAGGAGGAGTGATGGTATGGGCATGCGCCTGATTCCGCTCCTACATGCTACAGGAGTGTCGATCAAATCAGGTATTCTCTGAACAACTAGAGAACCTGATGACGATTAACCGGAGAGGTTTTAGTGGGTAGTATGCAAAATGAGCCCCATGCTCTTAGTGCGTAAAGGCATTTCCTCTTCATCAAAATAAAAGAGGGGTCAACCCCCCAACAAATTTGAACCAAAAACAATCCCATTCAAGATATCATACGAAACCTATTTACAAATTTTCAAGCATATTGCTTCAAAATTGCGTCCGTTATCGTGTAAACAACGCTAAAATACATAAGCACATACATGGGAGAAAAAAAATCTATACATATATATATATATATATATATATATATATATATATATTAATATATATATATATATATATATATATATATATATATATATATATATATATATATTTATTCGAATTGTTGTTGCCTGTGAACTATTTCTAATCTCTTGATAATTATTAGCAATAACAGGTTTGTTGAATCTTAAAAAACTCGATTTTATTAAAAAGTTGACGATTCGCCACGACATTCGTGGCTTTATCAAAACTAAAATCGAGTTTTTTAAGATTCAACAAGTCTGTTATTCCTATTAATTATCAAGAGATTACATATATATATATATTTATATCTATACTTATATAAATATATATTTATATATATAATTATATATATATATATATATATATATATATATATATATATATATATATATACAGGGTTGCGATAAAGTATGGAACCAAGTAAATATCTTTCGAACGAAAAGGAGAATATTTATGAAATTTTGCAGGTAAGTCCAATGGCGCAAAATGCATCTTATGTATGATTTTTTGTTGATAATATACTTCCGGTTGTACCGGAAATAGACCTTAGGTCGCTTATTTTGAATGGGATACCCTATATATTATTACATTTTTGGATTTTACTTAAGATTCTAGGCAGATTCTATGCATCATGTCCTATACCTAAGTCTAAGCGTTTTTGACATATTTAGGTTTTTATGTCAAAAACGACGATTGCAAGCCCTAATATAATTATCAATTGTTCCTATAAGGAAGCTTTTTTCACTTACTTCGGGTTAGATTCCTTGTTGAAAAGGACCCACTCAATTGATTTTGAATAATATTTGGATAACTAGTTATACTGGGTGTGCAAAAAATAAGATTTAAAATGAGATTGAGAAAACTGACAAAAATCAATTTTTTCAAATGGAAACCCCCCATTTTCTTTATTCTGTAGTATTAAGCATTTAAAAAGGAGGTAACTTTGTATGAGGCTATCTTCACCTAAAATTTGAAGTTTTCAAAAAATTGCCAATTTACTATTTTTTTATGGCGATTTTGCATTCAATCGTTAAACAATTAGATCTAGGATAGCCACGATCGTATTTGAGATCGTACTAGTTTAATACTTACTACATATGCATACACACAACATCAATTTGTTTATCTGAACGTTTTTTTACGGTAATGTAAAAAACTCAAAAGAAGTTGAATTGATTTTTGTCAGTTTTCTCAATCTCATTTTAGATCTTATTTTTTGCACACCCTGTATGACTAGTTATCCAAATATTACAAAAAATCTAATAAAGTAGGTCATCTTCAACAAGGAATCTAACCCAAAGTAAGTAAAAAAAGCTTCCTTATAGGAACAACTGATAATTATATTAGGGCTTGCAATCGTCGTTTTTGACATAAAAACCTAAATATGTCAAAAACGCTTAGACTTAGGTATAGGACATAATGCAAAAAATCTGCCTAGAATCTTAAGTAGAATCCAAAAATGTAATAATATATAGGGTATCCCATTTAAAATAAGCGGCTTAGGGTCTATTTCCGGTACAACCGGAAGTATATTATCAACAAAAAATCATACACCAGATGCATTTTGCGCCATTGGACTTACCTGCAAAATTTCATAAATATTCTCCTTTTCGTTCGAAAGATATTGACTTGGTTCCATACTTTATCGCAACCCTGTATATATAATATATATATATATATATATATATATATATTTAATATATATATATATATATATATATATATATATATATATATATATATATATATATATATATATATATATATATATATATATATATATATATATATATATATATATATTTATATTTATATATATAGATAGATATGAAATTGAGTTCTTGGTGCCAAGCATCATAAAAAGTCATGAAACGAAAAACTATCTTGGTGCTAGGTCCAAATTTACTAATCTCATCCAGCATCTATTTTTAAATTTACTAATCTCAATAAGCAGGTTTTCAAAGTGAAAACCTGCTAAAAAGAACATGACTTTTTTCCCGCCTAGTCCTTAGAGACATGTCAGCTTGAAGATCTCATGACTTGCGTTGCATGTCAGGTGATTCATCTTCAATGATAGCTCCAAGAGGATCATTATAAAGTAGAAGACTGCTTTTGATACTTTAAAAATCCTCAAAGCTTGTATTGAATTCATCATTAACTTATTGTGAACATCAGCTTAAAAACTCATCAAAGTCCTTATCTTTGAATTATTCTCCTAGTTGTTCATAGCTAGAGATTATTATTTCTCTACGAATTTTTGAACACTTCAAGCTGTTAAAGTGTAAAGCTACAGTTCCACCGGAGGAACATTTTGTTGCCGAATGTTTCTCTTTGTTGCCAAAGGTAGAAACTTATGGCAACATACGTAAACTTCTTGTTTGCACCGAAGCAACTAAAATTGTCAATTGTTGCATATTATTCAGTAGAAACAATCAAAATTTGTTGCCGAAACATAAGGAAATTTTAAGGAACATTTTGAAACAGTTACGGAAACAAACAACAGCAACAAAATTGTCCCTCCGGTGGGAACGTAACTATATATTTATTCGTTTTCGTACTTCACTGCACACTGAAAATTTGCAACACGAATGTTTACAAGTTGCGTTCTCGATACGTTTCTACTACGATAGCAACAGGGATTTTTGCAGAAATGTTTTCTATTTTCTTTTGAAATTTACCGCTCAAAATGAAAACCTGCGACAAGTAGGAATAGTCAACTAGTGATGCCGCCGAGACGAGAGATTCTCGTCTCTCGTCTCGTCTCGACGAGACGAGAGAGATATTTTCTCTCGAAGCAAATTTCGAGACGATACGAGAGAAAGCCCCTCTCTCGTCGAGAATTTCTCGTTTCTCTCGATCTCTCGAGCAAACATTTCTTACAATTTTACAAATTAACAGTTAAGCCGTCATTTATGTCATTTTTCCTATAGTGTTTATCAAAGTATACAAAAATCGTGATGAATATTTAGATAGGTATATCTCTCGTAATATCCTTTGAAAATAAGCAGTATAAATTGTACTTAGTTTTTACGCGTTATCCATTTTAAATTAATAGAACCGGCCCAGCTACACTACTAGCGGGTAGTTGTATATAGTAATAATATATACAGGGTGTGACTAAGTTTGCACGATTGGCAAACTAACAGCCGTATTCACAATCGGCTGCTAAGTTTTTATCAGGCCGCGAAATGCGTAAAGGCGGCTACACATATAGCTGTCTACTTGACAAGTATGCTTTTTCAAGCTTTTTTTACAATATTATAAATGAAGGTGTGTATGGTAAAACTCGCAAAGACTTCTGCTGTATTTTACCATACACACATTCATGTATAATCGTACAAAAAGCTTGGGTCAGCATACTTGTCAAGTAGACAGCTAGGTGCGTAGCCGCCTTCACGCACTCAACAGAGCCTATTAAAAAGTTAGCGGCAGATGGTGAATACGGCTGTAAAACAAATAGCTTTTTTCTGCTGACTGGTAAAACAGAAAAATAATTAAACATTGCATTTTTGAGTAAATAAACAAAAATACCGTATATTATTATACATTTGGATTTTACTTCGATTTCATGACATAAAGGTCTACATAAC
>JARQZK010001674.1:12500-62454 GCA_030704885.1 Cynegetis impunctata | reverse complement strand
ACGTAGTTCTTCTTGTGTTCTTTTCATGTCACTAGAAGCAAATGAGTATCTTTCATAGGAAGAAAGTTATACCGGTTCTTGTAAACCGTTGCACCCGTCAAATTTTCTATAAAATGTCAAATATCTTTGAAACGGCTAGGTTTAGGTATAGGGTATGTTTCCCATTTTCGACTCAGAATTTTATGTTCTTTTTGAAAACCCTAAAGTATATAGGGTGTTCCATTTGAAATAAGCAAGTTGGTATCGACTTCCGGTATAAGCGGAAATGCCAGCTGCTTGTAATTATTTTGGTTGAATTGGCCACACCGACATCAGTAATCATCTAAATTTTCAAAATTTTCTGATCCGTACTTTCTTCAATATTCGATCGATTCAGTTCCCGGTGCGACACACTGTATATATATATATATATATATATATATATATATATATATATATATATCAAAACTATTTGCATAGGTACTGTTACAATATTTCAGTTTGCACCTTTGTATTTCTGTCTGCAAAATCACGTCACAAACCCCAAAACTCATCTGCCATTTTGAATTCATGAATCCTAATGAAAAATTAATAACCTTTCATCACAGATGTCCTAAGAAACCAATTTTGAATGGATTCTGAAAATGAATCCCAAAACTAGCCCTCCACCCACTACATTCGAGCCGCCATATCTAATCGCCTAAAGACCCTCCTGTTTCGATTCAGGAGAGAATCGTTTGGAAGCTGCTATTTTAAACTAAAAAGAGGGATATTCAATATCAAAAACTCCAACATCGATTGTCAGTAGAATATTATCATAATCATAAAATTAATCGTCATCTTGTTTTTTCTTCTATGGAAATATCATAATGGTTCGTTACTTAACACTCCTAAGCGTTAAAAATCCATTGCAAAAGTGAAAAAAAAATTTTTCGAATTTTTTTTTAGATGCAGACGATGTTATTCACCAAATTGAATTGACACTCTGGTGTCAAAACACAGTATCATCTGTAAGGATGAGCGTTTTACAAAACCTAACTGATTTCAACACTCTGTTGTCGAAATACAGTAGCATCTGTAAATATGCGGGCGGGTCAGGATATTTATGAAATAGAGGAACTGTGGGTAGGGTTCAGAGGATCCAGCATTCGTCTTGTAGGTTTGCAAGCAGTGACTCACTCAACGCAATTAGGAAACCTCTGAGAAAAACTCACGGCAGGCCGTCGACCCCGGAGTTTGCACCCAGGACCTCCCGAATACTAGCCAGCGTACTTGGCTAACTAGCTCGGTCAGCATGAGCACATGTTGTTCATGTTGTTTACTTATTGGATGTACTTCGGATAGTCCTTACATGTCTTGTTGAAATATTCTCAGTTACTTTTTCAACTAATGAGATAAGAAAATGTGACATAACTATTCCATAGTTGCATGAAAACAAATTTTGATTATAGGATTAAATCGACTAATTGTAGGGAACATGTAAATAATGCTTCATATAAGTAAGTATATTTTTATCTCAATTCAAGTTTCATATATCTATAGTATTGATGTAATCCAATCAGTGACGTACACTAAAATTTGCCAATTTGAAAAAGAGATGAATATATATAAAGATAATATAAACAATTAACAAAACAATTCCCATAAATTTACGAAATTAAAGAAATTAACAAAATGAAGATAAAACTTAAAAATTTTATATTAAAAGTAAAGTCAGAAATATGAGTATATATCTGAAATATGGAGTAAATGCAGTACAAATAAAAATAATAATTTTTTGATTTTCATAGCCAAACATAAATCATCAACTGAAAATATTGAATAATTAACATTTACATAGGAGATAAAATTTTATTAATTATTTACAGATAACAGTATACGCAGATATATAAAAAAGATAACCGTATTTCAAATCAATAAAGTGTCGACTTGAAAAGACAGTGAATGATTGCTGTTCTTCTGTGCGAATATCAAAAATACGTTATTTTCTGCAGCAGAAATTTTTTAAAAAATTTCATATCTATAGAATGATTATTCGTGGTTGGTTATTCTTGCAAGTTTTGAATAATTAACATTCACATATAGGGGATAAAATTTTAATAATTATTTACAAATTGCAATATACTCGGATATATAAAAAAGATAACCCTATTCATTTAGTAAATATTTTCAAATCAATAAAGTGTCGACTTAGAAAGACAGTGAATGATTGATTTTCTTCTGTGCAAATATCAAAAATTCGTTATTCTTTGTAGCAGAAACTATAATAGTATATTATTCAACGAGCACAAAATGATTGCTATTTTTCACGAGGGTGAAGTTTGCGACAAGAGCTGCAAGCGATTGTCGCAATTCACCCGAGTGAAAAATTGTAATTTTGTGCAGATTA
The DNA here is from genome assembly GCA_030704885.1 of Cynegetis impunctata. Lineage (NCBI taxonomy): Eukaryota > Metazoa > Arthropoda > Insecta > Coleoptera > Coccinellidae > Cynegetis > Cynegetis impunctata. The sequence goes on along the minus strand of JARQZK010001674.1, from coordinate 60,086 downwards.
TTACTAATTTTTTCGAGGAAGTCGTGGACAAAGTATGGCATTCTATACTTTGTCCACGACTTCCTCGAAAAAATTAGTAATAATCTGCATTTTCAACAATAAAAATAGTTATCAAAAGCGTTGACCTAACATTTCCTGTGTTCACTGCAAACTGCATACTCACGTAAACGTCAACTATTTCACTTGGCATCGATTCCATTCCTTTCTTTCACTCTGATAAAAATGAAATAGATAATTTATTAGAGTAAATATTCAATAAGTTGGGCATTATATTGAATATTAGTTTAATAATTTGCCTAAAAGTTATCTTAGTTACATAAAACCTAAAAATCTAATAACAATACTATCCCAACAATGTGAATGATAGTCTCAAGTTTGGACATACGTTTTGAGTGTGACGTCATGCAGTGTATAATAAACCATTATACACACTAGTGAATAATAGGTATAATTGTACTTCAGGAAGCACACGTATAATGAATGATTTATAGTACAGTCGTGGACAAAGAAATATTTTATATCCATAGAATAATTACTTGTGTTTATTCTTGCAAGTTTCTCCCTTGGGTGGAACAGCTCACCATTCCGGTGATAATACGCACTTATAACACAAAATGAGTATACTCCATTGTTATATTTTCAACTTTTACTCGCTCAAGAAGGAATGAAGTGATAATAACACACTAATCCATACACCACTTAGGATTAGATACTTCGGTTTCCACAATAAACCGTGGAATAGAAAATCACGCATCTGAACCAAATTTTCACACGACGGAGAAAAGGATTATTTACATAATGTAACAACTGAGCGTACTTATTATTCAGCCGATTTCTTGATGTGGCTTCGTTCTGAATAAATTACAAACTCTAAATTCGAGAATACCAAAATGAAAATTGCCATACCTTAAGAGTTTGAATAAGTTTAGAGTTTATTAGACTCAGACTTAGGGACTTATAACTGCAACGAATATTGAATGATTTTAAGAAAATTCATAAATGTTCACAATTTAATTGACAGAGTCTCAATTTCTTGATGAATATATATATATATATATATATATATATATATATATATATATATATATATATTTATATATATATATATATATATATATATATATATATATATATATATATATATATATATATATATATATATATATATATATTACATATATATATATATATATACTCATAAAGGTGGCGGCAAATGAAGATAACTCAGAAAGTTCGTGCGCTAAAAATCGGAAAAATTGTGAAAATAAATGTGCCCATTGCGGGAAAAAAGTCGTGGAGAGTGTAAAGTGCTCTAAGTGTTTAGAGAATTTTCATTTATCGTGCTTGAAGCAGGCTGCAATTCTGAAGAATGCGGCATGCAAACATGAGAGGATGGAAAATTCTTTAGAAAACCCAATTGAAATTCAAGACAATATAGAAACCCAAAACAAGATACTCAATATCGAAAATGCATACTTGAAACAATTACTCAAGGAGATCAAGGAGAAAAATCAAATTTTGAATGATTATAACCTCATTTTGCTAGATAAAATAAAGACGCTAGAAATGGCGGAAAAAAACAGAACATTCAAAGATGGAACAAAAAATAGTTGATAACAAGGTAAATAAACGGAGAGAAAATAACTCAAATCGAAGAAGTCAACAACAACAAGGTCAAGTCAGTCAACTGCCAATGTCAGATTCAAAAGAACTACCAAACATAGAAGTGAATAAACCTGAAAGAAGAAGTAATGCAATTGATGCTGATAACCTCCATAAGAATGACAACAACACGAAAAGTACAACCAGCGTTCAGCAACACCATGGAATGGGCATTAATGATAATTTCCAAACCGATAATGAAGGGTTCCACTTAGTGAAGAGAAAGGATCCAAAAACAAATAGACCAAAACCGAATGTCGGTACAAGTACAACAAATTTAACTAGTCCAACAAAAACACATTCAAATCGAGTAAAAATATCACAGATAAAAAGTGGTGGTTATTCATATCACGTGTGAACAAAAACACCAAAAAAAGAAGATATTACCAACTTTATTGCTCAAAAAGGCAATGTAGAAGAAAACAAAATAACAGTAAGTTCCTTAGAAACTAGAGCAGCATCAACATATAAAAGCTTTATGATAGGAGTCCCCGAACAACTTGAGGATGAGATATATAGGCAAGATTTCTGGCCAGTTGGTGTCACTTTCACTAGATTCTAATTCAGGAGAGGTCAACATTTTTTAGAACGAAATCCGAGAAAACAATGGGCATTTTTCTAGATCTGTCCAAGGCATATGATTTCCTGAGCCCAGATATCTTAATAAACTGCAAAAATATGGCATTAGGAGCCCAGCTCTACAACGGGTCAAATCATACTTCCAGGATAGAACACAATTAGTTGAAATTAAAGTCTAAAGCGAACAAATAAGATCTGAAGGCAAAACGCAAAAACTAGGATAGCTCAAAGAGGTATCGCGGGGCCAATTTTCTTTATCATATATTTGAATGAATTTGGCTTTATCAAATATGCAGATGACTCTAGCCGATTGATTGTAGAGCAATCTTAGGCTGAAACTGTGAAACAAAGTGAAGAGATTTTAACATACGCAACTAAATGGCTTGAAGAACATAATATTATACTAAACAAAGAAAAAACAAATTTTTTACACTTCCACTCATCACCTGACAAAGAACATCATCGAACAATATACCTGAATGATAGAGAATATTCCGTGTCCAAAGCTGTCAGATTTCTTGGCTTGCATATAGACGCTGACTTAACTTGGAAACAACATATAGAATACCTAACAACCAAAGTATCGATATCCATATATGCACTAAGAGTTGTGGCGAAGTACCTGGGTGTGGAGGCTACAAGAACAGTATACCATGCTTTTATTGAGGCTAGGTTACGGCATGGCTTGATGTTTTATGGATCGGGAAACATCTCACCTCTTTTCATCTTGCAGAAAAAAGCCGTTAGAATTATATTTAAGAAAGGATATAGAAGTTCATGCAGGGGTGTCTTCAAAAACAACAACATTATCACCATCTATGCTATGTACATCCAAGAATGCCTTTTATATTTGCATGGAAATAAAGACTATTTCGAACAATTCAAAGGTAATAAGCAAGAACTAGGAATAAGAAATATTGACTATAGGTACCCAAAAATGACATTGAGCAAGTCACAAAAGCAAATTGAATATAGATGTTTAAAGATATACAATGCCTTACCCAAATCCATCCAACAGATACAAGACACTAAGTTATTCAAGAGGGCAATTTTTAAAAGACTGGTTGCCCTTGAACCATATGATATGGGAGATTACATGAATTTGTAGTATATATACATTTAAATTGACACTGTTTTTATCATTTTCTTCTATGTGTAATAGAGGTGAATTATATGAAATAAAGACTATTATTATATATATATATATATATATATATATATATATATATATATATATATATATATATATATATATATATATATATATATATATATATATATATATAAACAGGGTCGCTGTTGGTTCGCGTATGGAAACGGTCGATTATTCACTCAAGTAAGATAGCTAGCGAAAAATGTTAGAATACAAAAGTTTTAGGGTTTTTCAAAATCTATGACACTGAATGAAAATTAAGTATACAGGGTCAGTCAAAAAGTACTGAAGAAATAAAACTGCTTTTTCTTCAATAGAACACCCTATATATTATACCATATTTCAGTTCTGCTCAAAATTCTGAACAAAATTTACAAAGCACATCATTTCCTAAATTCAACCGTTTTCGAGATATCGAATCTTGAAAATAACTTTTCACTACTCTCAAATAAATTGAAGAAAAAGCACGAAATGATAAATATTCAGTGTGATAGATTTTAAAAAAGCCTAAAACTTTTTTATTTTAACATCTTTCTCTAGCTATCTTACTTTAGTAAATCAGCGACCCTTTATATATATAAATATATATATATATATATATATATATATATATATATATATATATATATATATATATATATATATATATATATATATATATAATCATTACTGAGTATATCAAAAATTTTTAATGATAAAAAATTTTAAGAATTGAAAATAAATTTATTTACTCATATAATCAAGTATTTATTCCAAATTGTTTGCTTACAGTCAAAAAAATTTAAACACTTTCTCTGCGATAATAATAAAAGTTTGAACATCTATGCATTACATTCAATTATTTATAAATTTGATGAAATAAATCTTCATTCTGAAATCTACTACTACCGCAACAAACATTTTTAATTTTTATTGAACTCTGATTATCTTTTAAATATCTTATCACTCAGTTGTAATATATTAGATATGCATTCGAACGAATCATAAATCTTATAATCTGTTATGTTTTAACAAATACTAAAGAAAAATATTTATTTCGAATTTACAATGCTTTCACTTATCCTCCATCTATGTTCATACATGTAACAGTTCTATGATCAAATTTTTTCAGGACGACCCTATATATACGGGGCTTTATATTACGAACCGCGTCTGTAATTGCTATTTCTAAAAGGCTTCTGAAGATATTCCATGTGCTTTAAGTAAACCGACAATAAAAAATCGAGTAGCGTTAAATCTGGGGACCGCGGAGGCCAAGAAATTTGTGTATAACAATGCGTTAAACTTCCATTGAAAATATTTTATATATATTTATGTACATCTTTCTTGTTACCAGAAAATTTACACCGAGAATTATTTTTCTTTATTGTGAATGAACAATATTGAATATTTAAAATTTAAATCTTGGATATTTTGTCTATACACTATATTTTTATGTATATATATATATATATATATATATATATATATATATATATAATATTATATATATATATATATATATATATATATATATATATATATATTATATATATATATATATATATATATATATATATATATATATATATATATATATATATATATATATATTATATATATATATATATATATATATATATATATATATATATATAATATATATATATATATATATTTATATATATATATATGTTTATATATATATATATATATATATATATATATGTATTCATATTTAAGCATATTCGAATTGTATGTTTGGGTTGTATTGTTATTAACATAATCATGATTACTTTGAAACTAACCTTAGCGAATGCTGCAGCGGGAAGTGAGTCCCAAGTCAACTCATGCTCTTCACCTTTTTTTCCTAGTATTCGAGCTGCTGTAGCTGTGCTGAAGCAAGAGCTTTTAAATGATGTATCGCATGCTATATACTCTCGTTTGAGAAAAATGTCGATGACGTCATATTTTTGACAGATGTCATTAAAATAACAAAATAATTTGGTCAAAATGTAGGAAACAAAAAAACTAAATCAAAATATATATATATATATATATATATATATATATATATATATATATATATATATATATATATAAATATAGGTATATCTATTTTTAGCAATAACAGGCCATTGAAGTTTGAAAACCCGATGTTATTAAGTTGGGTCAAAAAATTTGGAAGACTAAAATTACTTAAGCATTTATGAATTCTAGCAAAATTTAATGCTCTTCAATCCAATATAAGTCAGGTCTGCTGAATAAGATGGTAACGGAAACCTCAGTAACCTATACCGATGTAATGTACAAAAAAGGTTCCCAATTATTTGAATTAATGATTTGTCCCGAGAAAGACATTAGTCTCAGTCTCGACTAGGTTCAATATTACAGATATTCTAGAAAAAATGAATGTTGTGGATGTGATTGATGGTTGGATATACGAAAGTAGTAAAAAGTACTGAAAACATAAACTTGTATTTCATGTTGGTTTATTGGAGAGAAGGATGGTTAGTTGAGTGGATATTTTTGAAGAATGTGGGTTTTTTGTGTTGAATTTGTTGGATCAATTGTTGTTTGATTCAGGTTGTTTGTTAGAAAGAGTGAATCCGTATATATTGTACTCAAATTTATTTTTGACATAATAGATTGACTGTGCTGATACTTGATGAAAATCCATCAAAATTAAGAGCTTTTAATAAATTGACTTTATAGCCTTTTTTTCTATATGTGGACGATGTATTAACCGGCTCCACAGGGACTACAAGACAACTTAGTTCCTCTCTAAGTTTTATTAATAATTCAAAACATCCTAATATCAAATTTACTGTTGAAAATGAAACAGAAAGTTCTATTAATTTTTTGAATTTGACAATAAAAAGAAATAGTATTAAACATGAATTTTCGAATTTCCATAAGCCATCCCATTCGGACCTCACGATACACAATTCGTCTTTACATCCTTACCAACATAAATTAGCATCATTTAATAGCATGATACATAGACTCATTAATATACCGTTATCACAAGAAAATTACACTGAGGAATTACAAATCTTGAAACAAATAGCGCACAATAATGAATATCTTCCAAAAATAATATATAATATTTTAACAAGAAGATTATATAAGGTAGCCATTTTTCAAGTATGGGTTGTAACGTGTCAATTCCCCGATTATACCGCCGCTACTGGAATTTCGCATCAAGGTACCGTGATTCCACGCTTCAGTATGGTTTCATCTATGAATAACAGAATTGCGCAGGTGGAATGACCTGCGTATTAAGAAAGAGAGTACCTAGGTAGTGTCGGATTAAGAATCGTTCTTCCTTTTAGCAGCTGGTTCCTGTAGAGAAAACATCGTCAACTAATAGAATTATATTCAATATAAATTGAAAGTTTGTTAAAGTTTATTAAAAATTTATTAAGTATCTGTGGCGTCTGATAGACGGTAAGTTATGAGAAGAAATATAATTATTTCGTATTAATGCATTATCTCGAAAATCTGAATTGATCCCTTATTTCATTTTTCCGCCATTTCGATTTTTTTTTCATTTATCTATATTAAATTATTTATCTTTCAATATTGAAATAATCATCTCACATTCCTTAATTTAAAATATTTTTAATTTATTTGCTCATTTCATTCTCTCAATTTAACACAAGATTTTTGTAGGCTAACGATGGCAAATTTCACGTGGTCATATCTTATGTTCAGTTTAATGTTGGAACATATGCTGTCTTTCTTAGCATTTTTGCTTGAGACAAATCTAAATGTTAGTTTAAATTGGCCATCGATACCCTACAGATATTCTTGGAATATATTACGTTTGAGATTCTATGTTGATTTGCCCCGAATTATTTTAGCCACTTGGTCTGGAGTTTAACCTTGGTTAGAGCTAAAAGGCACGTTATCTGGAGCTTAGAGAATTCACTTTATCTGGAGCTAAGAATTTACCTTGTCTGGAGTTTAAAAACCTTACCTGGAGCTACCAAGAACTGGGAACAACGATAGGGCAGAAGTCACACAAGAATAATACAATCCACCTAGGAAATCATCTTAAAAGTCCACAGAACATTAAATAAGAAAAACATAAAGATAAGTCTCATTTGATGTAGTAAGAAAGCATTAAATACCATCATTTCACTTAGTTGTTATTATCACTGAAAACGACCCAGAACCTATATATGTTAACCAATCTCCCTGCTAGCTAGGTCATAAATAATTGTTTAAAAGGGAGGATGGTTACAGGGTATCCGAACGTAATACATAATGACAAAAACTTTAAATTATTGTGGTGACCCATCATTCAAAATTTCAACCTTTTTGTCATATCAAAATTTAAAAATAGCATTCAAAACGCAGAATACCATTGGAAAACATATTAAAAATTCAAAAGATAAAACTACACAATATGATAAGTTAGGGATCTATAAGCTAACTTGTGGATCATGTCCTAAAGCATATGTTGGCCAAACTGGCAGGAACTTTGGGGTTCAAATATCAGAACATAAAAGAAGTTACGACAGGAAAAAATTATATTCCACTTATGCATCACATCTCCTGGAACATAATCATATTTTTAATAGTGAATTTGAAATATTACGTATAGAGAAGATAGGCTATAAACTCAATTTATTGGAAGCTCTTGAAATCAGTAGTATGAAAAAATCCAATAATTTATTAAATGACCAATTAGATATTAATAATTCACCGTTGTTAAATCTTTTCTAGATGTAATATTGACTATCTGTGCCTGTTGTTTTTTCCCCAAGTCATTACTAGTTTGTACTTTCTACCTGCTGAGTGATTACGTTTAGGTTTTCCCCATTCTTATTGTATATTCCCTTCCTTAAATATTTTCTTTCAATATTTTCGTTGTAAAAGTTAGTACGTAATATACATCTGAAGAAGCCACTGTGTATGGCGAAACAATTTTCATGTTAACAGAATATAGGGAAAATCGAAAACTGCGAAGTTTTATTTAAAATATAGTAGTTGTATCATTTATGACATTTTTGAGGTTTTTAGAATATGTAACATTTCTAGAATTTTTCTGCTTTTTCGATCTTCTTTCATTTATAAAATACGGATGCATATAAAGGTGAAAGAATGATCCTCACTATTTGTATGTTTAATTCATGCTGTGGTTTATACTTCTGCATATCTATGAGCTATTATATTTATTATAGGTTTTGAATATATATATATATATATATATATATATATATATATATATATATATATATATATATATATATATATATAAATATATATATATATATATATATATATATATATATATATATATATATATATATATATATATATATATATATATATATATATTATATATATATATTATATATAGTATATATATATATAATATATATATAATATATATATATATTAATTTCAAAATAAGGGTATTCGATTCCTGGTTGGTGAGTAAATGAGTAGTACTCTTATATCTTTGCCAAGCTTTCGCAAATCTTTATTTGCTTCATCAGGGCTTCTACAAAATTAAAAATAATGTTAAAATGTGTGGTTACTCAACCTAGATTTGTTGTTATTACCGACTTTGAGGTTAACTATGAAATATCACGTCTGCCATAACGAAAAACTTCCACGAATTACATACAATCCCCAAAATCACCATTGGAAAAATTCACAAATTTAAAATATACAACTATAAAATTACATCCAAATTTAGTTATCAAAATACAAATTAACTGTCAGTCCTAGTTGAAAGTGGTGGTTTATTATATTGTCAATGTCTTAATAGTTGGTTAACGTTATTATGGTCTCCTTCTTTATTTCCATTATCCAGTTGCCCATCGTATGTCTCATTGTTCTGTATAGTAGTCAATAAATATGAATAGATATTTCTCAGTTTTTGTGTATCTGCCTTTTTATGTATGTCTGCTTTGTGCATGTGTATACTAATCATCTCGTAAACAATTCTTTTGTGGTAATTTCTCTCTGTTTTTATGACTTTTACCTGAGAGAGAAATTACCACAAAAGAATTGTTTACGAGATGATTAGTATACACAAGCACAAAGCAGACATAAATAAAAAGGCAGATACACAAAAACTGAGTAATATCTATTCATATTTATTGACTACTATACAGAACAATGAGACATACGATGGGCAACTGGATAATGGAAATAAAGAAGGAGACCATAATAACGTTAACCAACTATTAAGACATTGACAATAAAATAAACCACCATTTTCAACTATGATTGACAGTTAATTTGTATTTTAAAAACTAAATTTGGATGTTATTTTATAGTATATTTTAAATTTGTGAATTTTTCCAATGGTGATTTTGGGGATTGTATGTAATTCGTGGAAGTTTTTTGTTATGGCAGACGTGATATTTCATAGTTAACCTCAAAGTCGGTAATAACAACAAATCTAGGTTGAGTAACCACACATTTTAACATTATTTTTAATTTTGTAGAAGCCCTGATGAAGCAAATAAAGATTTGCGAAAGCTTGGCAAAGATATAAGAGTACTACTCATTTACTCACCAACCAGGAATCGAATACCCTTATTTTGAAACTAATACATAAAATTCACGATTCGTAAAGCAAATAATAAATATATATATATATATATATATATATATATATATATATATATATATATATATATATATATATATATATATATATATATATATATATATATATATATATAGGCTATTGAATAAAAATGGGACCAATAAGAAATACCTCAGAATAATTGAAATAAATGGATATGAAGTGCAGAGCAAAATAAATGAATTTTTCGTGCAATCGCACGCCAAGCGAGTATTTCGTGTTCGCACCACAGTCCGCGAAATTTAATTTCGCGGCCGTTACCTATTAGCAACGGCTGCCAAACCAAACGTCACTTATACCAAAAAGTAACAACAACTATGATATTTCAGAAGAGATATCCTATATCTCAATGTATTTTATTTTTCACTTGTATATAATATGTTTATTTCACCTTGGATACGGTTGCTATAAACACACTCATTATGCCCTAGGCCATTATGCCCGCTTATTGTACTAGGAGAAATGAAGCAAATTTCATTGATTAAATACTTCATAATCCTTGTCGTATACGACTCTGGATTTCTCCGGCAATGAATTATTCGCAGCTTTGGCTGCATTTTCTATGATATTCTTGGGTAAATTCATTTTCATTTCCATTATTTCTATAAGACTACACAAAGAAAGCAGCATGACATTCACTGAATATGATGACAAAAATATTCACAAACGTCAAAATATCAACAAATGACATGCCTACTATGAGAAGGAAAATGGATAGGAGCAATGAAACGATAGGAGCAATGAAATCGGGCAACATTCATCCCTCGGGTCAGAGGCCCTCAGGCCGAATGTTTCCCTCAGGGCATAAGGATCTATATAACGCACTTGGTAGATAAATAACTATTGCGTTCTGTCAAGAACTGTCAAAATATTTTTTATATATTCGAACATGGTCATTTCCATAGCAACGCTGTGACTTGTTAATTACTGTTGATTTTAAAGCACTAATATTTTTATTTGCAAATGTCTAGTTTGATAGTTTTGTCGATTGCACGAAAAATAGTGTGTATGCCATGGCCGCGAAACTTTTTAGCTACCTCAAGATTATTTCTCTTTCGGTACGCTAAAAAGGTATTTCGCGGCCTAGGTATACAAATAACTATTATGTAACATCAGTGATAGAACAATGGTGTATGAAAACAATTTACACATTTATTGAATAATATATGCATGACGCATGTTTCGGTGAAACTTCCCTTCTTCAGATGCTAAATGCAAACTAAATATATTTTTTCGTTATATCGAATACAAGAAATGAATAGTTAAATAGGAAAACACATCCTAAACTGCTAGTTGGATAGTTCGGTACCTAATTTTGAAAGGATTCAGAAGGGGGCTTGTAGTATGATTTATTTGCCTATTCAATAGGAGAACTCAATGTTTTCATTTATTTATCTGTAATGTTTCTTGAAAATTAAGTATAATTCCCTTACTAGCAGTATTTAATATTTTGAAGTGAAAATTAAATGTGTGATTTTCTTGGATAGAATGGTTTCCATAATAAGAATCTGACTTTTCATTAACAGAGCTACGTTTCTGCTCTGAAAGCTTCTGAAGTTTTTACCAATATAAAACTTATCACAGTCACGACAATTAATTTTATAAACTCCTGATTTTTTGTTTTGTGAGTTTTTGAATAATTATTTTTCATATGATTTCCTAGGTTTGTAACGTGTAAATTCTCCACTTAACCGCCGCTACTGAACTCTGCATTCAAATACCGTGATTCCACGCTATAAAATGCCTGAATGAATGACTTGCGTACAAGAGAGTATCGAGAGAGGTTGAATTTCCACGTGAAACATGTAATATCGTTCTCTTTAGCCAAATAACTATTGAAGAAGTAACATCGTTAACTATTAGAATTATATTCAATATCTATTGAACGTTTATTCAACATATTAAAGTTATTAAGTATCTGTGGCGTCTGATAGACGGTAAGTTATGAGAAAAAATATAATTATTTCGTATAAATGCATTATCTTGAAAATCTGAATTGATTCTTTATTTCATTCTTCCGCCATTTCATTTTTTTCAATTATCTATATTGAATTATTTATCTTTCAATATTGAAATAATCATCTCACATTCCTTAATTTGAAATATTTTTAATTTATTTGCTTATTTCATTCTCTCAATTTAACACAAGATTTTTGTAGGCTAACGATGGCAAATTTCACGTGGTCATATCTTATGTTCAGTTTAATGTTGGAACATATACTGTCTCTCTTAGCATCTTTGCTTGAGATAAATCTAAATGTTAATTTGAATTGGCCATCGATACCCTACAGATATTCTTGGAACATATTAAGTTTGAGATTGTATGTTGATTTGCCCCGAATTATTTTAGCCACCTTGTCTGGAGTTTAAAAAACCAACTTGTCTCAATTTAAAGAACCACCTTATCTGGAGCTAAAAATCACCTTATCTGGGGCTACTTTTCACCTTGGAAACCAAAGCTCAACCAGGGCAGAAGTCAAGAGTATAATCCACCTAGGAAAAACGTCGATAGAAAATTATATAAAAACAAAAAGATAAGTCTCATAATATGTATTGAGAAAATAGTAAATAGCTTCATTTTATCTTGTTGTTATTACTGAGAATAAACTGGAACCTAAATATGTTTAACCAATCTCCCTGCTAGCAAGGGCATAAATATATATTAAAAGGGAGAGTGGTTACAGGTTATTCAACTTCTTTTCCTATTTTGCTGATTATTTGCAGCCATTATTCTAGATACCCTTTCTACTTAATTTGTCATCTACTTATTTCTTGTATTCCATATAACGAAAAAATATATTTAGTTTGTATTTAGCATCTGAAGAAGGTGAAGTTTCATCGAAACTTGCGTCATGCGTAACTAAGGAAGTAGTCATTTATTAGAGCATTCGCAAGTAACACTGTTATACAAATTTGAAACACGTCATAAAAAAATATGTATCTTAGTTTAACATACTAATCATATAAAAAAGCATCCAGCGTATATTATTCAATATCTGTGTAAATTCTTTTTATAAATCATTGTTTAATATGTTTATTAATTCACATCATGTATCGGCCCAATCAATCCACACCAGTGATAGACACAACATCGACCTTGATAGACCATTTTATAACATATAGGAAACTAGAAATTACTACAAGCCTATCTGACCATAATACATCCGACCACAAATTATTGAATGTTGAGATGAAAACGAGAATATTTATATCGGAAGAAAAAGAAATTACCATAGAGATGGATCTCATTACCTACTTGAGAATGAAGTCAGGAACAGGCCCATAGAAACATTAGATCAATTATTAGAAACATTATACCACAAAAAAATGTGTACTAGGAAACATAAATTCGAAATTGATAAAGAAAATAAATGGATAAAAGCCGAATATATGAAAATGATGAAGGATCGAGAAAAGCTTTATGTACCTATGTTGTAGAAAAATAAACAATGAAAATACTAAACGCTATTTTGCGGTATTCAAGAATGGACTGAATAACGTAAGGAAAATTTCAAAATGAAATTTTGAAATGAGTATTGATCAAGCAAATGGTGACCCAAAAAAATATGCAAATCGTTAAAAGAAGCATGTGGAAGAGAGTCACAGAAAAAAGGACACAATAAATAACATTACTAAAACGGATGGCATTATTACTGAAAACAGTAAGGAAATGGTAGAAGTTTTCAACAAACACATTGCAAATGTCAAATTTAACATGCCAACTACTAACCTTCGGGAGCACAAGTACAATTTGAAGAATAAAGATTATGTGTAAGTGTTTTCTTCAAACCAACAGACGTAAAAGAGATACCAAATATAGTCGATCAGATCGAAACTAATGCAGCAGCTGAACCAGGTCAGAGTTCAACATTCAATGTATTTATGTTACTGCAAGTTATTGAAGGAAACTCAGTCCATCTGATACAAATAAACGATATTCCAACTGAACTCAAATTAGCTAAAGTAATTTCAGTACATAAGAAAGGTCAGACAGATGAATTCGATAATTATTGGCCTACTTAGTTATTTAATACATTTTCGAAAATATTAGAGCAGGTTACATTGAGAATGAAGTCAGGAACAGGCCCATAGAAACATTAGATCAATTATTAGAAATATTATACCACAAAAAAATGTGTACTAGGAAACATAAATTTGAAATTGATAAAGAAAATAAATGGATAAAAGCCGAATATATGAAAATGATGAAGGATCGAGAAAAGCTTTATGTACCTATGTTGTAGAAAAATAAACAATGAAAATACTAAACGCTATTTTGCGGTATTCAATTATGGACTGAATAACTCAAGAAAAATTTCAAAATGAAATTTTGAAATGAGTATTGATCAAGCAAATAGTGACTCAAAAAAATATGCAAATCGTTAAAAGAAGCATGTGGAAGAGAGTCACAGAAAAAAGGACACAATAAATAACATTACTAAAACGGATGGCATTATTACTGAAAACAGTAAGGAAATGGTAGAAGTTTTCAACAAACACATTGCAAATGTCAAATTTAACATGCCAACTACTAACCTTCAGGAACACAAGTACAATTTGAAGAATAAAGATTATGTGTGAGTGTTTTCTTCAAACCAACAGACGTAAAAGAGATACCAAATATAGTCGATCAGATCGAAACTAATGCAGCAGCTGAACCAGGTCAGAGTTTAACATTCAATGTATTTATGTTACTGCAAGTTATTGAAGGAAACTCAGTCCATCTGATACAAATAAACGATATTCCAACTGAACTCAAATTAGCTAAAGTAATTTCAGTACATAAGAAAGGTCAGACAGATGAATTCGATAATTATTGGCCTACTTAGTTATTTAATACATTTTCGAAAATATTAGAGCAGGTTACTAAAGTCTGGTTAATAGAATTCATAATTGAAAAATTCGGTTATCGTCTGAGTATATATATATATATATATATATATATATATATATATATATATATATATATATATATATATATATATATATATATATATATATATATATATATATATATATATATATATATATATATATATATATATATATATATATATATATATATATATATATATATATATATATATACATTCATATATCTTCAGGAGAATTAAAAGGGAAATAATTCAGATTGTTTCCGATTCCTCCTAATTCGATTCGTGGAGTAGGCAGATTGAGGCCAAGTATCTGAATTATTTTCCTTCTAATTCTCCTGAAGATGGCTTTGCAAAAGGAGCCGAAACGTCGAGATTTTTCAAATCTTTTACGCGGTTCATTCCGAGAACCAAGTTTTTCAAATAGTTCCGACCAGAAACTTGAATATTTTTATATTCATTATTTTGTAATACTTAATATTTTCAAAGCATTAATTTTGAAATATTGTTATTATTTAATTAACCCTATGCCTCATTCAAAGTAAGCTCATATTAGCTATTTACTTATTGAGCAAAGTGCTATTACTGTGCGACAGCATTATTTTGTATTCTATTCTTTTAATCATAGTTTAGGATTCATTTAAATATAATTTCAGATTTTCAGAGCCATATATTCCCTGCTCTGTAATAGTCTATAAGCATAATTATAAGTGTTAATTGAATTAGATTTTTACGAAAATACCTTGCGCGTTTATGTTCTGTTTCGTTTTTCAAAGCCAAAATATGACTCTAGAATAATTCTTAAAAAGACTATTTTTCATCTAAAAATCAGACTCCCGGGTATGGGCTCCCCAATAATTTTTATAAGTCTGCGTCCCTGTATATATATATATATATATATATATATATACATAAGGCTTACATTAATTCATTTTACCTCTTTCATTTCAAGAAAGCAATTCAGTTTAGTTCAAACTTGAGATATATATTCATGTGTGAAAAAACATTTCAATTTGAATTAAATTGAAAAAATGATACAAGTTCTTTATCTATCAATAAATTTCTTGAGATAATTTAGAACGAAGCGAAAAAAAATGGCCATTAGGAAGTTCTGAGTTATATTTTTATCATGATCGAAAATTGATATCAAATTCCAAAAGTGACGTTTGGTAGTTCGTCAGCAAGACAAAACACAATTTTTTTCACTCCGGATGAAAGAAAGAATATCATATACATGCAGGCATTGAAAGTAAAGGGCAAAAACAAAAAAAAATCGATTTTGAACATCGAAAATGATTATAATTGCAATAACATAAAATACTATTTAAATTTTGTTGTGAAAGTGATTCGCGATCCTTCTCCATTAAGCTCTAATTGTTCCTTTCACCATCCAGTCTCTGACAAGTCTATTTGTGTGTTGTCAGCATACCCTTTTCTTGAACTTCCTTTTATCTTTTTGCTGATCATTTTTCTATGTAAAGCCATTTTGGTGATTCTTTTCACTTTCACACGATACTTTGTGCTTTGCAATAACTCGTAACTTTAGGATCGTTGTATATCCCAATATCTGTTATGTTCTTCTGGTCTATTCTTCCTAACTAATTTTTCCATCAAAAATAGTTCTTGGTATTTTTCTTTTCCACTTTTTCAATATCTTTTCTTCAGAGTTATTCAATACCCAGTTTCATTTGTATACGTTACTGCAGGTCTTATAATAGTTTTATAAATCCTTATTCTCATTTTGTTTTTTTTAAGCTATTGCATAGCTTTTATCGCGGCGACCGAATCAAGAAATTCCGTAACGAAAATAAAACCTAACACCCCCCACTCCGCCTACCATGTAGCTCGGCCGAGCGTTCGCTTAACGTGTATGTATATGGTACGACTGTACGAAGCTCGCACGGATCGAGACGAGCTACTCCGAAATCGGACGAATACGTAAAGAGCTGTTTGTGAGAAAGTATATAGGTATAGGTATCTATCATATTTTTATACCAAGGTAGTTAGTCGAGTATGTTAGGTACGCTGGCTAGTATTTGGGAGGTCTCGGGTTCAAACCGTGGGGCCGACTGGTCTGCCATGAGTTTTTTTCAGAGGTTTCCTCATGGTAATGTAAGTCACTGCTTGCAAACTTATAAGGCGAATGCTGGGCCAGTATTAATCCTCTGAACCCTACCCACACTTCCTATTTTCCATAAATATCCCTTCTCACCTATCCTTAATGCACTTGTACATACAAGTGTATCCTCTGATCTGGCTGAAGGAGTTAATCCCAAACTCAAGCTGCCTGCCTCCCTGACACATACTTCAGGGAGGAATGAAACACGTGTGTTTCCTTCTTTTTTCATATTTTTATAACGCCACACTCACCGCAAGTGCGCCCCGTAAGTATACATGTAGGTATATATGTATATATGGGTGTACCTATGTACAACAGTGAATAGCTATATATATTACTAATATTATGACTCCGAATATTGATATAAATATTGCACACGTTAGCGATGTTAATGTTGGGTGCTCATTTGTTGGAGATATTAGTGCGTGCTTATGCAAACTTAGAAATGGCCTACACATAGTCATGGTAGCAATTTACATTTCTCCGAATCCAAAATTGGACGAGAATATATGATATGTTCTTATTTCAGTTACCATAAACCTATAGTTTTAATGATAAAAAATCCTGAATAACCTACATGCATCGTAAGATAATAAAAATATTTTAAACGATATTAACTCCTCATTTATTCTATGAAAAAAAATTGCTTTGTTATCGGTCACCACGCTTAAAAAGTGTCACTTGAATTAATATCAAAGATTAATTAATAACAATAATAAAAAATAAATAAAAAATTATAATTGCATTAGTTGATAAAAAATACTAAGCAATAGCTTTACCGCGGCAGTCCCCGAGTGCCACACGTAATTTTTTTTTGAAATTCTGAGCCTTACCTCAGGTTTTTCTTGACCCCTCTCATTTATTTGTACTCCCAATTATATGAACGCATTTACCCTCATGAAGTTGAACCTATGTTTGGCGTCCATGCGCGAGTAGGTGAAATTGCTGCTCACCAGCATGCTAGTTATCCGCCATTACCTCATATTTTCGTATTGATTAGGAGAAAGTTATAGAATGCAATGAAATATGTTTTGAGAATAATGATATATGATGTTTATATCTGATTACAGAAGTCTTTTCTATTACTGCTATATTTCATTATGAAAATTAAGTTCAATAGAGTAATCAGAATAAACAAGATTCATTAAAATTCAAAATTCTGCGAGAATACTTGAATAGCAAAGGTTTTATAATAATTAAGTTGATATAAATGTATTCATACCTATGAAAATTTGAAAAAACGAGTGAGCAGCTGAGAACTCATTAGGATAGTATTTTATCATACTCTCATTTCTGTTCATTTTTATATGCAAATTCGTTACTTTCTTCGTCAAAAAGATGGCCTAAAGAGATGTTCATAGCTTGAAAACCAGCAAAACGCATGAAAGTTTTAGAAGCGAATAACGATTGAGAGAAAATATTTCAAACCACCCTCAACATCAAGCGAATTAACTAACATAATATAAATTTCTAACATTCTAATTGATTTTGAAGTGAAAGTAAAAATACGCAATACACGAAAATCCTCAATTATGCTTGAAATTTTAACATAGAAATTGCTGCTCAACCAGCAGAAGTTGTGGACATAAGGAGAACCTCAAAAAGTACAAAAAACCAAGGAATCCCTACATTAAAAAGGCAATAGATAGAAAAACAGTTATAACCCCCGAAAGGCACATAGGCCTAATCTACGTAAGAAATTTCAACCCATTAATTTCGTCTATATATATATATATATATATATATATATATATATATATATATATATATATATATATATATATATATATTAGCAATAACAGGCTGGTTGAATCTTAAAAAACTCGATATTATTAATTAGTTGACGTTTCACTACGACATTTGTAGTTTATCAAAACTTTTGAAAAAATTGAAATCTCCTTGACAACAATTTATTAATTTGAAAAAATTTGAATAGACAAAGACTGCTTTGTCTTGCTGAAATTTTTTTTCCCCGAATGTGGTTGTTCTTTGTTATTTATTACGTGCTATTCAGTCTAATATCAACATTCAAAATTGTTATCATTAGAGGGCAAGGGAAACCACAGAAACCTTTACCTACGTAATGTTAGAAAATAAAAATAATAGGGTACTATTTACCTAACAACAAAGAAATTAGTCGCAGGAAAATATTAAAAAAGTAGAGCAGAATTATCGGTATAGAACGTTTATATGGAAGCAGCCGTTGACACGTGTTTCGGACTCTTTGGTCCTCATCAGAACGGCGTAGCAAAGCATTGGATTGAAAATTTGGAGATGAAAATAGTACAACAAATAAAAACCTCTGCTACGGAAGACAATCATACCTTTGTGGACTATTGTTTGAACTCTCCGGTTTGGGAGATTTGGTCAAACTCTGCCACGGAGGCGATTAATGCCATCCGCGAGATCTCAGAACGAGTAAATAAACAATAATAAAGAAATTAGTCGCTGGAAAATATTAAATAAGTAGAGCAAAATTATCGGTATAGCCCGTTTATATGGAAGTAGCCGTTTTTAATGAAATTTTTATTTAGAATTTCAAATCTTTTAAAAAGGTACTCACAATCTAGAACAATATTTGAAACTCTCAGCTTAAGTTCGGGATCATTGCCATATTTTCAGCTTGCAATATTTAATTATTTATTCGAATTGTTGTTGCCTGTGATCTATTTTTAATCTCTTGATAATTATTAGCAATAACAGGCTGGTTGAATCTTAAAAAACTCGATTTTATTAAAAAGTTGACGTTTCACTACGACATTTGTAGTTTATCAAAACTTTTGAAAAAATTGAAATCTCCTTGACATTTATTGATTTGAAAAAATTTGAATAGACAAAGACTGCTTTGTCTTGCTAAATTTTTTTTTTCCCGAATGTGGTTGTTCTTTGTTATTTATTACGTGCTATTCAGTCTAATATCAACATTCAAAATTGTTATCATTAGATGGCAAGGGAAACCACAGAAACCTTTACCTACGTAATGTTGGAAAATAAAAATAATAGGGTACTATTTATCTAACAACAAAGAAATTAGTCGCAGGAAAATATTAGAAAAGTAGAGCAGAATTATCGGTATAGAACGTTTATATGGAAGCAGCCGTTGACACGTGTTTCGGACTCTTTGGTCCTCATCAGAACGGCGTAGCAAAGCATTGGATTGAAAATTTGGTGATGAAAATAGTACAACAAATAAAAACCTCTGCTACGGAAGACAATCACACCTTTGTGGACTATTGTTTGAACTCTCCGGTTTGGGAGATTTGGTCAAACTCTGCCACGGAGGCGATTAATGCCATCCGCGAGATCTCAGAACGAGTAAATAAACAATAATAAAGAAATTAGTCGCGGGAAAATATTAAATAAGTAGAGCAAAATTATCGGTATAGCCCGTTTATATGGAAGTAGCCGATTTTAATGAAATTAAAACACTAGTCAACGGCTGCTTCCATATAAACGTTCTATACCGATAATTCTGCTCTACTTTTTTAATATTTTCCTGCGACTAATTTCTTTGTTGTTAGATAAATAGTACCCTATTATTTTTATTTTCTGACATTACGTAGGTAAAGGTTTCTGTGGTTTCCCTTGCCATCTAATGATAACAATTTTGAATGTTGATATTAGACTGAATAGCACGTAATAAATAACAAAGAACAACCACATTCGGGAGAAAAATTTTAGCAAGACAAAGCAGTCATTGTCTATTCAAATTTTTTCAAATGAATAAATGTCAAGGAGATTTCAATTTTTTCAAAAGTTTTGATAAACTACAAATGTCGTAGTGAAACGTCAACTTTTTAATAAAATCGACATTTTTAAGATTCAACCAGCCTGTTATTGCTAATAATTATCAAGAGATTAAAAATAGATCACAGGCAACAACAATTCGAATAAATAATTTATATATATATATATATATATATATTTATATTTATATATATATATATATATATATATATATATATAATATATAAATATATATATATATTATATATATATATATATATATCATATATATATATATATAGATAAATATATATATATATATATATATATTTTTTTTTTTTTTTTGTTATCACTAATGAATACGGTTCATACTTTGTTTATGGAATGCGCTGTCCTTTTTTCATCTCTATTATAGT
Organism: Cynegetis impunctata; assembly: GCA_030704885.1. Lineage (NCBI taxonomy): Eukaryota > Metazoa > Arthropoda > Insecta > Coleoptera > Coccinellidae > Cynegetis > Cynegetis impunctata. The sequence continues at coordinate 38,965 of JARQZK010001674.1, read as the reverse complement.
GACATCCAAAAATAATCTGATGGTGGTTGGTGGTTGATGGTTGTGAAGGTAATGAATATTGAGACGATCATCCAGTTGTGGAAAGCATCAAAAATGGTGAATAATAGAAAAAGTGAAGCAAGATGACTAATTCTATTGAGAAAAATATTGATAAATCAAAAATAATTATCTATTCCAGAGTGGTCTCTCCGATAAGAATACAATTTCAAGGCAAGATTAGTTTCCGTGAAATAATTTCTGAAAGTGATTTCTATAGCATCTCCATGAAAAAAGATAAAAGAAATGTTATCTTCGAAAAACCTAAAAATTTGGACCTTTGTTCCAAATTTCTCAATCAATTCGTACCAAAACCAATCGCATCCAAGATATCGTACGAAGCCACGTACTTACAAACTTTCAACCTTATTGCTACAAAATTGCGCCCTTTATCTCGTAAACAAGATTTATTTTCTCCTCCGGGGGGTCAACCCCCCAACGAATTCAGATCGAAATAAATACCATTCAAGACATCATACGAAACTACCTTCCCACAAAGTCTTAATCCTATGGTCCCAAAATTACGTCTTCTATCTTGTAAACAGTTTTTACTTCCTCCCCAACTCCCCAATCAATTCATACCAAAACCAAGCCCATCCAATATATCATACAAAACTACCTACTCACAAACTTTCAATCCTATTGTTTCGAGATGAAGAATGTTAATAGGTATGCCAAATCGGTTGAAAGTTTGTTACAGTAAAGCTTGTATGTATACAAATTCACTAGTTTTTGTTGTAGTCAAAAATACCTATTAGTTTTCATTTTACAGGCGTTTAAAGTTACGATAAATATCGAGTCCCGCTAACAGTCACGTGACCGCATGTGACGTCATTTTACAACGCTCCGCTCAGATTCAAATTTGTGATTTGAGATGCGCTACGGACGTATAACAGCCTCAAAATGCATGAAGCTACTAGGTGTACAATAAAAGATGGCTCTTTGGTTGAAGAAATATTTGGTGCCATAACTTTTAAAGAAACTGCTGCTATCAAAAGAGGAAACATATTGGAAAATGAAGTCGCGAAGCAAAGAAATATAAAGATAGAGGAATCTGGTCTTTTTTTGAAGAATGAGTGGCCTATGATAGGTGCCTCGCCTGACGGGCTTACTAACGACTTCGTTATAGAAGTAAAGTGTCCAGCCAACGAAAACACTTTTTTTTTTTTTAACTCGAGGGACCTACAGTTTAACGCCGGTTCCGAACAGCCAATGGGCTTGTAAACGATGTACATTACCCAACAATTTATCTTTATAAATAGAACCACTAAATTCCGGACATACCACAATACCCAAGAGCGAGGTGGGACTCGAACCCACAATCCTCGGTTTACAAACGGTATGAGGCGGTTCATTTTACCGCTGGTCTACCGAGGCCTCTAGAAAATACTTTCATTAATTATTATAGTAAAGATAAACTAGGCAAAAAATATTATGCTCAGATACAAGCACAAATGCAAATGACCGGAAAAAAGGGAGCCGTATTTTGTATTGCACCCGTTGACTTTGAAACCTCAAAGAATGATTGATGTGCATGAGGTAGTTTATAATAAAAAATATTGTGACGATCTTTTTGAAAAATGTGTTATGTTTTGGAAGGAAAATATCTTTGACAAATTAATAAAATAACATTACCTTAATGTGATATAGTTTTAATAAAACCCTGTAAATAAAACAAACATTGTTGGAAAATGAAATTTTAATATACTCTTGATATTCTACCAGTAACCTATAATCTTATATTCTTAATACAATAAAATAAGCATAAACGCATTTTGCTTAAAACACTAGGTATATAGTTACTTTAATGTCAGGCGCATTGGTGGTTGTATTTGTTCATTTCGGCACAACACATGATTTTCTAGTATTTGGATTGGACATTTTTGAAAGTATATATAATTTCTAATGAAACGTAAGACGACACCATGCTGAGAGCGCGAGCGGACTGAGCGAGTGTTGTAAAATGACGTCACACCATCACACGCATCGAGTATGGTCCGCGTCACACGTTTACTTCTATAAATCGGAAACTAATAGACCTTTTCATCATATGACAAGCGCATGCGCAGCCGCCATGTTGAAAGAGCGGGAATTTAAAAGTTTCGTACTGTTTTGTACCATAATGGCTGGGCTAGCTATATTATCTCCGAAAATCTATCGATCATTGAAATGAATTATTGATGGTACTGTACTTTTTCACAATTCGGTTGAAACATATCATTGTGATCAATTAAAAAGGTGGCTTAAGTGCCACGGACGTTCTCAAAAAGGCAAAAAAGTGAACTGGTTGAAAGGTTAGAAACGAGAACAATATTATATTAATTCAAATATTATACTAACAAATTAATTTTGTCAGGGTTAAGAATTCTATACGAAATGAAGTACCTGTTGACAGAGGAAAATGGCTGGGCGTTTTGAAGAAAAGAAATGTGAACCATAACATCTCAAGCCATTAATTATCCGCAAGTTTGGTAACCATTTCCTTCAAATTATGTGCCAAAAAAGTTTAATTATGGATGTATTCATCATTATTTAGTAACATCGTGTATAAATCATGATGATGAAAGTGATATTGAAAATGTGAACAATAATCAACACTCAAATGAAAATTATAGCACATCTAAGCTTAAATATTTGGATGCCAGTGAAAAAGATAGCTTACCCTGTACCAGCAAATTATGCATTAAATGCTTCAAAAAACTATTAAAATTTCTAGAACAAAAAAATAAAAATAGATGATAATTGTAAGCTTTTATTTTCAATACAATAAGAAAAAAATTATCAAAGTTGATATATGTATAAGTGCATTAATAGAGTTAATAAATGACTTTATTGTCATTTATTTATATATACAAATCTTTATAAGTTCAATGGAACTTTTATATACCTATGGTAGAGAAAATAATTGATAATTTCTATTAACTATTTGTCTTGTTTTTCAATTCACACAATTATTACATTCTTTTGTATTTATTAGTCAAAGACTACAGGATTTTGAAAGTTAACCACGCATGCATAAACAAATATAATTTGTGACATCATGGTATGCATATTCAATGATAAAACTGTTTGAAGAAGTCAATCAATCAATCAATCAAATAATTTATTTCCATTTTACATACAATTACAAATGTGTGGAAAGCGTCAAATATATATAAATCACAATTTCAAACTAAGAAAACATTAGGAAAATACTCCTCCAGAGAATAAAACATATTCGTCAATAGATACTGCTTCAACTTCCGTTTGAAGCAAACCGTACTCCCTGCCTCCCTGATTTCATAGGGCAGGTGATTGTAGAGTCTTGGACCTAAACAGTTTGCGGACTTTCTGCTTATTTTGAGCCGTTGGAATGAAATGCGTATATCATTTCTGGCGCGTGTGTTCTTTTCGTGTATATCATTGTTCTTTAGAAACTTGCCCCTATTAAGATGAACATATGTGCTCAATTCCATCAGAAATAATCCGAACAGAGGCAAAATCCCATAACGTGCAAAAAGACCCCGGCAAGAGACTGTACTGCTCATGCCCTCTAAAGATCTCACTATGCGTTTCTGACAGATGAATACGTCCGCAGCACCTGAGGAAACGCCCCAAAAGCAAATGCCGTACCTCAATCTAGAGTGAACCTCAGCGTTATAAAAATTTATTAGTTGTGAACGGTTTTAACACTTAAAACCGTTCTCAGATTTCTCATAAGATACGATACACCCGAAAGCCTACCACAAACATCACCACAATGCTTCCTCCAGTTTAGATTTTCATCCATCGTTATTCCCAGGAACTTGGCATGCGACACACCAGATAATCGATCTCCATCAATGATCATTTCAAATTTATCCACTTTTTTTTGTACATTTCTATACTGGACAATGTTAGTTTTGGAAACATTCAGTAATAGTCGATTTTCATTGAACCAGCTCAAAACGCCACTCATATTGACTTCACACTTTTTTCTAAGTTCCTCACCAGTCCCTGAGACAATAAAGGATGTATCATCCGCAAAGTAAGTGTCGCAAATGCCCTCACCAACCACATTTGTTAAATCATTCATATATAGTATGAAAAGCACCGGGCCAAGTACTGATCCCTGTGGCACCCCAATTTCAATCTCATTTACCCCCGAGTTTGCAGAACTAATCTCCCTTCCATTATCATGTGGTACTGAGACAAACTGCTTTCGCCCTTTAAGATAAGCAGAAACCCACATAAGTGGCTCTCCCCTAATACCAACAGCCTCAAGCTTCTCCAAGAGCCTATCATGTGATACGCAGTCGAAAGCCTTGGTAAGATCGAGATAAATACCCACCGGGCACTCACCATTCTCCATTGATTCAGTTATTCTCTCGACAACACGACCTATTGCCATGGCAGTTGAACAACCTTCACGAAACCCATATTGGTTTCTAGTTAGTATCCTGTTTGTTTTGAGAAAACTTTCCAGCCTAGACAAGAAGGCGTACTCAAATATTTTAGAGAAGCATGAAGTGAGTGCTATCGGACGGTAATTCTCCTTCAGCTGCCTATCATTTTTCTTGAACACCGCCACAACTTTGCTCAATTTGAGAGCTTCAGGAAATGATCCACTCTCAAAAGACAAATTTAAGAGGTAACTTAGTGGCGAAGATATTGCATCCGCCACTCTTTTGAGCAGTAAACTAGGCACCTCATCAGTCCCAGATGACCTCTTGGATTTAATTTTTGTTTTTAGAATGTCATTTACTTCCTGTGGTACAACAGGCGAAAGAAACAAGGACTCGGCTGTCGTTTTGTTTATATTGTGGCTTTTGTTTGACATAGGCATATTCGAAATCAAGTCACGTGGTGCCTCCAGGAAATGCCCCTGAAGAATATTTGCCACAACGGAAGGATCAGCAACAGTATGCTGATTTAATTTAAGACTGATGTTTTGTGTTGAATTTGTACGGTTTATTATTTCCTTTGTAATTCTCCACGCAGCCTTTGATGGATGATCCGCCATTGTAATAACACCCTGGTAATAGGCCCTTCGTGTAGTACCTATCAAACTGTGGTGCCTGGAACGGCTTTTCCGGTAGAGAGGTTCAAGCTCCGGGAAGGCTCTGCTCAGTTGCAATAGATCGCGCAGCCGAGTACCTGATTCCCTGACCTGCTGGGAAACCCAGCAGCCTGATCTCTTCACCTTTATTTTCTTTTTAGGGAAATGAGTTTCGAAGTGAAAAGCAAAAACATTCTGAAAACTTGAATAAGCTCTATCCAAATTTCTCTCACTGGTTACCCCATTCCAGTCTTCACACAAGAGAGAATTATAAAAATCTTTTATTTTTTCGTCTGAAAATATTCTTTTTCTCACTACCATATTTGAATTTTTATTCAAGCAATTATTTAAAAATCTAGACAGTATAATATCATGATCAGACATACCTTCCGGGACCACCTCAGTCGTGATATCATCAGGATTTATATTCATGTAAAGATGGTCCAATATATAATGACCCCTAGTAGGTGAGCACACAGTATTTTTTAAACCAAAACCAGCTGTAATGTTTTTAAGTTTCTCGTAATTTTTCCCATGTCTGGTTGGATCACAGTTAAAATCTCCTCCCAAAATCAAGGAAGCATTTGGAACATATACAATTTCCAAAACAGACAAAAGTTTATCACAAAACACATTAAAATCACTATCAGGCGATCTATAACAGACTAGCACAATATAAATGGAACCGCAGAATCTCCATATGGCACCACATATCTCGAAAACCTTCTCTATACAACTTTCACTCAATACTAAAGGTTGCATCTCCAAATCGTCTCTACACCACAGGGATACTCCTCCTCCGCGAGTAACTGATCTGGAGAAGCCTGCAATCAGTTTATAATTCTTAAAATATACAGAATTTTCAGAATTTAATTTGCTCCAGGTTTCTGTGAAACACAGAAATCTTAGGTCAGGATTTTGCTCTATGTAATCAGCTGCAATAATGCTAGCTTTATCAGAAGTGAGCGACTGACAGTTGACCAACAACAAATCCCTGCTATGCTGTCTCACTATCCTATTTCGGTTTGCTGGGCTCTCCTGTGGAAAAAACGGGAGACTGAACAGCCGCGAGGCCATCTGCTGGCATCCATCGCCCTTTCTAAGTTGGCTAAATCAATTGTCACCTTAAATGCGATATAGTTTCTATTATATTTAGACGGAACCACTTCGGCTTCAACTTCCGGGAAGTCGAACTTCAATAAGGTGATGAGATCTTGTGATGTAGTGACTTTATCTAGTCTAGACACAAATAAATAAGCTTTTTTGGCAGCAGCTTTTATTGAGCTATTGCTCGTACCAATGATTTCCAGTTTTTTGGTTCGGTCGGTCTTATTTTTTAATTTTTTGTTTGAGACGGTTTTCCAACCATCTCTTTCTGGAGATGCTTGCTTATTTTTCTCGTTACTGTCGATTTTAGTTGGATTCTGATTGGAAGTCAAATCAACATTTTTGTTAAATTTACCATTTGAAGATTTACTGAAAGAAACGGCAACGTCGTTTTCCATAGATTTGTTTTCTTTGATCAGTAGATCACCTGTAACGTCGACAACTGGTATACTTCCCGCAGAATTTGAACTATTTAGCTTTTGTTTTGACGTATTATTTTTAGGGGTTATGGTTTTGTTTACCTCAAGAAATTCAATCCTACCATTCAATAAACTTATCAAATACTCTTGTTCGCTCGTTCTCTTTTCAAGCTGCGTTATGAGTTTTTCATACAAATGTAAATTGTGGACTGAAAGGTTACCTTCATGTATATCCGTCACTTTGTTTATCTCGTATGAAAGACTCGATAAAAGATGAGATTTCACCATATTGTCAAGTTTCTCAAGATTTGCTTCACTCATACCCGTAACATTGTTCACTGGAACACTTTCTGTTATAATAACTGATATTAAATCGTCTTTATTCAATCGTTTTAGCTGAGAATTCAACCACGACACGTCAACGTCCGCCATCACGCTTCATTCGAAGTCAAGTACTACTTCTCCAGGTTGCAAAAAGTCTGCAAGTTTCGATCGTTTAAATATTTCAGGATCCGATATTGATCCTTCATAAGCATCAGATACAAAACTAACTCAGCCATTTGGAGTATTGTAAGCTAAATCTTCAATCAAATATCCCATGCGCAATCTCAATGATACCAAAATTAACTATTGCATTGATTGTTTAGATTTTTGAATACCCAATACTATAAGTCTTCACAAGCTGGACTCAAAAATCTTGTAAAGCTATAGAATTCAGACATTTTTCCATGGCTGAAGTTTTCGGTTGATTAACCTGAATAATTTTATTACATATTTTCACGAAATCGGTTTGACTTTCTCTGCTTCCAGTAGTTTTGATGGTTTCTTCACCGATTTCACTTCTTCCAAGTACAGCCATCTCCGAAGATAAGGAATTATCTGGAAATTGTGAATTGAAACACAAATTTTTATCAATAATACTGTGAACCTCTTCATGAACCGTTGATGTCTATAATAATAGAAAAGAGTTTTAATTTTAATCTATAGACTTTTACATTTAAACTTTACCTGCTTAGTAATGACAGTGTCCTTTATTTTTGTTGGTAGAGATCCATTTGTTTCTTCCATATCAACTCTTTTCTATTTGTTTAATAAACTGGTTCTTGCTTTCAGGACCTACAAACAAGATAGATGTTATAACTATAAACATCTTACTCATTGAATAACAATACCTTAATTGATCAATCAATTTGTTGAAATTCTTGATAGCTCAGAAGATTGGGATTTTCTTCAGTTGGACTTTTTCCATGAAAATGTAGTGAACAGATATAAGTATCTTTAGTAACATCAATCGTTCGAAAACCTCTGTCACTTCGACCACATTTTTTCACCCATATATCACATTTTGAACATGTTTTGATATGTATTTTGCCTGATGATTTGATAATTCTTTTTTGATATTGTAGGCAAGGTTTTGGAAAATTTATGAAGTAATAAGTATTGGCTTTGAATGCCTTATACCGTGTATCACTCTCACATACTTCATAACAACACCGTTTTGTTGTTTCTTTTCGTACAGATAACATCACTATAGGTGACTTGAAAAATTTATTTTGTAATTAACACACTTCTTGTTTTATTTTTCTGTTACTTTACTGCAATTTATTTCATGTATTTAATAGTTGTTGATTTAAATTGTCTGAGGACAGGTATTTTAACATGCTTGTTTACTAAAAACAGTACGAAAAAGATGGCGGAAACTGACGCATGCGCACAAAAAAATTCTGTGATGAAAAGGCCTATTGACCTATCGAAGTAAATCTTTCACTCGTATTTTTTATTTGTGACAGAGAATATGGAGAGCTTATATTAAAAATTAGTTAACATTCTCAATTACGCCCTTTATGTAAACAAGATTTGAGTAGCTGAGAATGTATGGTGTCAAGATTGTGCAAAATACTTCCAAAAAGCAGTTCACTAAGAAGGTATGGCGGAGTTTAAGTGTTAAAAATCTATTCAAGAAAATGAGAAAATACTGTAATACATTAGAAACTTTGAGTCACCTCGAATGCAGGTTGTTGAGAAATGCCATCATATTTCCTCAGATCGAATATGAATCTATAACAGGTATTTTGCATTCATTGAAATCAATTTGGGTGCATTTATCAACACATGGATATTAGACAATGCTACAAAAATTCAAAAGTGATAAAACTAAGGATTCTGAAAGTTTTTTCTTGTTTCTAAATTAAAATATGTTTATTAGCGAATTTCTGTAATGAAAGATTTACATGATTCCTGAGTATGGGAAAAGTATCAATGGTTCATCCCAAACTCATTGCTCTACCAGAGATAACCATACGTATGTTGTCTAGTATAATATTCATGTTGTCTACAATGACAAGCCTACCGTTTTAGAAGGATTTATTGATAAGTTGTGCCTATTAGAATAGTCAATCAGTAAAAGATTAGGCCAAGCTACAGAGATTTTTTCATGTGAAAAGTGTTAGAAGAAAACCAGCTGCGCCATTGTTTGTAAAATAGTTCCATCTGATATAGTGATATGTTTTTCACTCGACTTTATTATTTATAACTTTGTTATTATTAATTTTATGCATTTTTTTTAGTTTTTTGCTTATAAAAATGAAACTATCAGAGTAAACGTGATGGTGTTAATAGACTAATTGTAGAAAATGAAAAGACGAAGAAAATGAGGACGACTCGATCAGACCCTTAGTTTGAGAGGAAATCGAAAAAAACCGGCCAAGATGCAGTTTTTTCAAAAATTTTTAACTCGGTTATTTTTTGAGTTGTAGCGTAGATCCTCCGGTTAGTATCAGTTATTTACATAAACTTCTTTTATGCGAAGATCAGAAACTGTCCGATGCATAGTTTTTCATTTGTGGCCATTTGATTATGTTACTATGCAATTTTCCAGCAGACCTGAGTGCGACAGGTATGGTCCGATTTCAATTCACTAAAAAGATTTTGAAAGTAGAATTCTCATAGTTCAAAATGTTCATCTTGGTTTTTCATAAAAACGCTGAGAAATATGTAAAAAATAAAGCTGAACATGACAAAAAACGAGCGAGCGCGTGAGAGTAGTTGAAGAGTGGGGGTTTACAATTATTATCTGACAACGTTTAGAAATTACTGTCATGTTCAAAATGCCGACGCTTTCGAATGTCATACTTCTCCTTGCCTGCTGCTCTACCCCCACTCTTCAACTACTCTCACGCGCTCGGCCGTTTTTCGTCATGTTCAGCTTTATTTTTAACATATTTCTCAGCGTTTTCATGAAAAACCAAGAAGAACGTTTTGAACTATGAGAATTCTACTTTCAAATTCTTTTTAGTAAATTGAAATCGGACCACACCCGTCGCATTCAGGTCTGCTGGAAAATTGCATAGTAACATAATCAAATGGCCACAGATCAAATACTATGCATCGGACAGTTTCTGATCTTCGCACAAATGAAGTTTATATCAATAACTAATACTGGCCGGAGGATCTACGCTTCAACTCAAAAAATAACCGAGTTAAAAATTTTTGAAAAAACTGCATTTTGGACGGTTTTCTCTTAAACTAAGGGTCTGATCGAGTCGTCCTACTTCTCATTTTCTTCGTCTTTTCATTTTCTACAATTAATGTATAGACACCATCACGATTACTTTGGTAGTTTCATTTTTATATGCAAAAAACTAAAAATAATTGCGATTTTTTGCATAAAATTGTTAATAACAAAGTTATAAATAATAAAGTCGAGTGAAAAAAATATCACTATATCATATGGAACTATTTTACAAACAATTGCGCAGCTGGTTTTCTTCTAACACTTTTTACACAAAACGCTCTCTACAAATCTCTGTAGCTTGGCCTAGATCATTATTCATAGTTTCAGATGCATTGAAAAATGTTGGACTAAAATGATGGATTAACTCTCTACTATCCGCATAAAGCTGAATATCATAGTATTTAAAAGTCTGATGTATGAAGTAAAAATAACAGAGGATGGATTCCTGAAGAACGCCATAGACTATATTTTTTTAGTACCGTAAAATGGGGCGAAAATGATCATTTTCTTTTTGTTTCTAACTCTAGTTTCACTCTAAACGCAATAATCGCAATGAATTTTACATGAGCAAGTGTACTTACAGTATATAAAACACTTCCATATAAGAAAATCCGAAAATAGTTTCAATTTTTACTTTTATAATGAGAAATGCAACTGATCAATTTTACATGGATTCAAATGCATAGAAATAACGTACAAAAACTAGGAGTGTTAACAATTTAACCCCGACGAAATTATATTTGGCCACAAAAAAGTTATAATATAATTTCATGACAGGGTTGAAATTGATCAATCTCTAAATCTGTGATTTTTGTGGAATATTAAATATCTATTGACAAAAATAAACTATTTGAACAAAACTATGGTTAAACAAAACACAGAAAACACATAAAGGTACGTTTGATGTTCGCTGCCAATTTATGGGACACATCATCTTTATATCTACGCAGGAGAGAATAGGCCCAATCTCTTCCTGGTTAATTATTTTGAAATTGTTCTACAGTGTGACCCGCACTGTCTAGATAGTTTTTGGCAAGTTGCCTAACATCTAATAGTGTCAAAGGGAATCCCCATTCCCCACACGTGTAAATAGCCCTAATGAAAGATTTCTCTTCCGTTGTAGAAAAAACAGACTGGCCACCATTTTTACCAACACGTCGTCCATGTTACCGGTTGTTGAGAGTTCCATATGGAATTTTATATTCTTTTGATGCTTTTCGTAGCCCCATCCATGATCCACAATTTTTTCAAGGGCACGTTCTACGTTCTCGTCAGAGTAGTTTTTATAACTTCTCGGCCCAAGCTTTTTTCTATAAGTTCTATAAGTTCGGGTCATGGTAAGATCCCTAAAGAAAAAAAATACGTATGAGTGCCAAAATTACCTGTTTTTACTTTAAAAAGGCAATCAATTTGATCCTACACCTGTGATCAATTTCACCCAACTGCTATGATCAATTACACCCCACGACTGATATTTTGAATTTCCCGCGTTCCTACATTAAACATTGTCAAACCGGCAGCATGCAATACATAACCAAACATCACTATTTATGATATTGTAGGTAAATGAGCTTAAAAACAAAGGGTTTTCTACATACCTTGGAAAGTTGTCGGTGTACCAAAAACGACGAAAATGTAGGACCACTTTGTCAACTTATTTTTTTTGGAAAAAACTTTAATATTTTTCCCAACAAACCACAACCACGTTCTTGTTGTTCGTTGAACTAAATGAAACAAGGTTGCAAACATGCTACTTTCGCATATTGCAACCGCCAAATGCAATAATATTGAAATTTGAATAAGGGATCAATTTCACCCCACAAAATCAATTTCACCCCATTTTACGGTAGGTAAAAGTATTTATTATCAATGCATATTTGTTTTGGGCGATTCCAAAAATATAATTTGAGAAAGGAGAGTAATATAAAATGTTAACTTATAGTCTTATAGATTAGTTAAGTAAGTGTGATTAGTCAAGTCGAATGCCTTGGAATAATCCAAAGTAATTCGAACTGATGTAAGTCTCTGATCTAGGGCACCAATTATATTATCGAAAAAGGTTAAGAGCGCAGTAGCTGTAATACGACAGTTTGCAAATCCGGATTGTAGAAAATCATTTGGCAGTTGAACTAAGTGTTGGCAAGAATCGATATAATATAATTTAAAAGGCTTTCCAGATCATTTCCTTAATGTGTCTTTTAGAGAAATTTCGAATATCATAATGCACTCTACTCAACTCAGTATATTGAGAGAAAGAGATGAATTCATATTTTAGTTCGAAAGGTTCAAAGCAGACATTATGAGAGCCATCATTCATATAGGCCTAAAACTGCGACCTATTTTGTGAAAACTGAAAACAATGACTAAGACGAATCAGAAGAACATACTTTTCAAAGAAAGTACTAAATATATAACTCGATATCTTTGCACATATAACGAAATAAGTACTTTTTATTTTGAAAGATTTACAATGAATTTTATCACATCACGTACCTACTGTATTTTTGTAACAGAGTGTTTTTATTAAACCGACAGGAACTCTAACGTATCCAGAAATTAAGTATCTAGTTAGCAAATTTTTCATGAATTGAAAAGAGATGTAATTGACGTCTACTAATCCTGATTCATTGATCTATGTCATTTATATGGTGAATTGTGAACCTTCATTCAATAAATACGATATTTCAGATTCAGTCTTTGAAGTTGTGTTCTTTGAAAAAAAAAATTTTCATTTTTTCAAATATCAGCTATTTTAGTCAACAAACTTTGTTGAGTAATTTCAGTATCAGTGTGAATATGATAAAATCTTTTAAAAAAAAGTCTTTTTATGTTTCTCAAATTGAAAGTAATGGTTTTCAATAATCATTCACACATATACTGTAAATTTTTTTCAATATTTAAAAATTTCATATTACCCGAATGATTTTCATTATCGATTGTAGAAATGAAAAAGTAATGAATCCTTAAGAACCAATAACAGTCTTTCCACATGTTAATAATTCATATAACCTCAAATATAACTTGGAATTCTTCGAAGAAATAATCATGCATGTAGTGACCAATGTGCATTTTCTAGAGTATTCATTAAAATCTAATTATTAAAATTATTTTTACAAGTATTCAGCAGCACTTTCTGGTCAACAATTATTTTATATACATAAGTAGTATTGATGATTGTGAGTTACCTAATGCGTATGAACTTTCACTGAATGAAGTAATCTTGAGTTTTCTATATTTTGCAATTATATTGAGAACGCAACTCAACTGACTTTGTGATTTTCAAATCTTTACAGCTTATAAATGGAAAGTGTTTCATGAAAGAAACTACCAAGATAGGTACATCACTTAAAAAATCAATTGAAATCGTTCCATTGTTTCATATTAGAAAAAACTAAGTTTAGTTTAGATCTTCGAGTTCCACGGTAGTATAGAGAAAATAGGTTTTATTGATCTAAATATACTTGGTGATTTAAATAGCTGACCATTCATTCCAATTTAATGATCATTAGAGAAGACCTGAATTCGTACCTCGGAGCTGACAGGTCTGTCATAAGTTTTCCTTAGAGGTTTCTTCATGATGTAGGTATGTTACTGATTGCAAATGATTAATCCCATCAACCCCTCATCACCTCCTTTCTTCTATGAATTATCCGGTTCCACCCATCCTTAACGCACTTGTTCTTATAAGTTAGTGTATCCTTTCCATAACTCAGGCAGCCAGACGTATTCACACATGAAGAAATAAAAACACGTTTATTCTAACTTAATTTCCACTATATGTACAATCGAATGACAATTTTTTCGACAATACAGTGTCTCCATCAGATTTAGTTACAAACTAATTCTTAAAATATATGACAGTGCTTATAAATTATCTGAAATATTCTACTGATAGGTATTAATAACAGGGGGTTGTACTACGTATTTAAGTATAGATAAAATTTATTAAGAACTAGCACTGCTTTTGCCATTATGTATGCAATTGTATAAAAATTATCTAGATACATTTTTGTGACGTCTGTGCAATAGAGTATTCTATAATTTCCGAGCTTCGAGCAGGACTACCAATCAGAAGCCACGAAAAGGACGCTCCCTATAATTATGAACACATCGAGCACATGTAAAGTAAATACCTACTCATAATAATTTTAACATTATAATGAACCAAAAAATCGAATAGTTTTTCTTATTGTAAGTGAAGTAAGTAGTTTTGAGCATATTCTATTCAATGTTTTATTAGTAAGTTTAATCAGTCACTATGAGCAAAAAACGTGTTTGAAAAAGTTCAAAAGGCTCTAATGAGGAATTTTTATTTCGAAAGGAAGAAGTCAACGAAAATCTCCTCTGACATCTTTTCTTTTTAAATTGTATACTATACCTACTATTAAACAAAACTACTCGGGCTCTTGTTGAATAGTGTAGTGTTATATCTTGGACTGGAAGTAGGTCAGTGTCACGACTGGTTACTCTATAGTAAACTGAGAATGTTTAGTACACCTTTATATTATTGTAAACATCACGTATGGGCAAGGTCGCATATCAGCATTTTGTTGTATACATAATGCTATATGAATATATATAAGAACCAGAGGAAATCTGGAGAAGTAAGTAAGACGGAAAGATAGACTCGTCACGCTGCCCGAGAGGTTAGCGCTAAGTCTATATTCTTTAATACTGTACTAATAAAGACTAAAAGTATAGTATGAACCTGTGCATCATTTAACACCCAGGACCAGGCATTACATGGCGATCCTGCCAGTTGTAGTATTGTGAAAAAAAAAAAGTGAAAGTAGTGAACAAAAATGGAAAGAAGAAGAAGAAATGATCATCGCCCATAGAGGCTGGTTGCTTCGCAGCTCCGGAGATGACGACCCAGGCCATCACGACGATCGAACGAATGAGTATACTGGCTGTGAACGAGTTCCGCAGGCAGAAACCGCGATGTTGCAGGAGATTAAGGTAGGATCTACCCTTGTGTAAATGACAGAGACATACGAGTTATGGAAGTTTAAATAGGTGTGTAAATATGGAGTGAGATTGACATTGTGTTTGTAAAAATGAAGAAGAAAAAAAAAGAGACAATATTTTTTTTTTAGAAGAGACATTGAATTTTTTTATTATTAGTTATTACATTAATGAATTTTTCTACATTAAGTTTGAGTTAGATTATGTATAGATATATAAATTATGACACTGACTACTAATTATTACCTGACCTAATTATTTATTTTCATTTGTTATTAAGCCGATTATTAATTTCGTTATTAGATTTAATTTTATTAAACCCCTATTATTATTAGTGACCTAGTGAACAGACACTATGAATAATTTTTTTTGGAAGAAAAAAAAAAGAGACAGTTAAATTATGTTTTCTTATTAGTTAATTTCCGGGAAAATTTTTTTTTTCTCTCCCCGCTAAAGTTAAGTATGAAATAGGATGACCCCCTGCTTTTGTTATTTAGCACTAGTTATTATTATCAATTGTAATGTGTTAGTGGGAAATTCTTTTGCTGTAGATAATTATTGCTATTATTTTTTGGAGCTATTCCTATTCAGGATTATGGAAATTTTATATATAGTGTGCAATTAGAGAAATAAGTAATCACTCGTTCTGTTGAATATGAATTGTGTGACATTGACATTATTATTATAACATTGCTATTATGATAACATGAGTAATCTGATGACACTGACCGGCATTGACTCACTATCGAGTTACTATTGTTTGTACGAATAATTGGTTTATTGAATGGATTTGGAATCTTGCGATCTACTGTGTAACAAATTGATGGAAATAAGAACTTATTTAATAAAAATTGGACCAAAACGACGGCTTGAAAGTAGAGACATTGTTGAAACTAAATTAAACGAATCAAATAAAATTTACGAAGAGTGCAATAAATATTTTAGATCTTTCGATACTAGGAGAGTAGAGCCATCTGACCTTCAATTAGTTATAGATAAGAAAGCAAGAATCAACAATATTTTCCGAAGAATGTAATATATATGTCAAATATTTCGAAGCTAGAAAATTTTTTTTATGATTATGAATATTTTGCATTTATGTATTATTGTAGTTCAATCTTACTGAGACCTACTTCGGAAATTTTTAATTTTTTGATTAATTGAATAATTTAAATCTCGTAATCAAGTTTTATCTTAAATGAAATTGCTGATATTAGGCATCACAAGTGTTAATTATAAAAATCAGAGAAATTGTTTTAAGAAATTGTAAACTGTTGCTCACCTGATGATACGCAAATAAGAAAATTAACTTATTATACTCAATGAAGCTCGAATATTTGAAGTTGTCAGAAGGGACAAAAATATGAAAATTTAAATATTGTTTTTCAATAAAGTTAAACTTTGAGCCCATTATCAAATATAGGTACTGCTAAGACTGATTATAGTTTCCAAAATAGTATGGTATAGATAATGTACAATTATTTAATGGTTAATGGTTAAAATGAGAGAGCAATAAAAGTATACTAATGAAAATGCGTATATGACGCTCAGGGGATGAATTATGCCCCCTGCTAATGAATTATGGTGAAAAGGTAATAGTGAATTGTTACGAGATGGAATCGTTAACAAAAAGAGATGAAACATATAATTTTTTATGCTATTTATAGATAGCGACCACTTCTTAGTTAAGATGGATATGGTAATGAGAAATGAAGAAATAAATATATAGATGAGTATATATAAATTTTTGTGGAGGAATAGTGTTGCGACGATCTACAGCTATCCATTAGCTATGTTAATTAGAATTTTGGAAGCTGCCAAGAATAAATCATACACAGTATGTACTAATGTTGCAACACTCTACAGTAATCTAAATATTCGATCGGCATTGGCGCGAGACGAAATGTTGAGAATTTTAGAAGCTATCTGTAGAGAAGAATGGAATTAAAAGCTCTCAAGTATTAGAAAGGCAAGGGAATAAAATCAGTTTTAGGAACCTTAGTTATTATTATTGTGGATATATATATATATATATATATATATATATATATATATATATATATATATATATATATATATATATATATATATATATATATATATATATATATATATATATATATATATATATATATATATATTTATATAATGAATTATGGTTAGTATTGTGGTTATATATAGATGGGTTTATATTAATTGATAGATGAGACGAATGAAAGAGTCCACAAATTGAAGTAAAAGGTAAATTATATCGAGTACTATGGCTGAAATAAAATAATTATTAATATATCAAGAATATGGCGTATCATCACGAGAGTATAGGGACGTGAGACAGCGCGTATAGAACAAAATTATACGTAGAATAAATTACTTTAAAAATTGTATGTTAATTATACTTACAGTGCACATCCGACAATCGATATGGCAATTAAACCATTCATAGGAAATTAAAAAGAAAATTTTTAAATTATCATACATTTAAACGAGACAGAATTTTCTCGAGTAACCTCGATAAAATTCTTTCAATTTGCCAAGGGCGTGGACTGGAAGTAGGTCAGTGTCACGACTGGTTACTCTATAGTAAACTGAGAATGTTTAGTACACCTTTATATTATTGTAAACATCACGTATGGGCAAGGTCGCATATCAGCATTTTGTTGTATACATAATGCTATATGAATATATATAAGAACCAGAGGAAATCTGGAGAAGTAAGTAAGACGGAAAGATAGACTCGTCACGCTGCCCGAGAGGTTAGCGCTAAGTCTATATTCTTTAATACTGTACTAATAAAGACTAAAAGTATAGTATGAACCTGTGCATCATTTAACACCCAGGACCAGGCATTACAATCTAAAGCTCGAGCAGTTTTGTTTAATAAAGTAGTATAAAATTTAAAGAAAGAAGAGGTGCGAGGAGGTATTGGTTGACTTCTTCCTTCGTAAATAAAATTTTCAATTTCAGCCATTTGAGCTCTTTTAATCACGTTTTTCGGTCCTAGTGATCAATTAAATTCCTTTTGACATTCGAGGAGCGTGACTATTGCTCATAGAAGATTAAAAATCAATATTTGATATGTCGAATATTTTTGAATCTAGAGTAGATATCAAAATATGAGCTTCTTGAAAATTAGGACTGGCTCTTGGCTTCGATTGTCAATTTAATCACTCCTTAATATTTTGAAGTTAATTAAAATTGTCGAGTCAGTAAACATTTCGTGTGATGGTGTTCAATCCATTTCTGGACTTCTACATCATGGATCTTGGAGAAAGATTTACCAATCAGGAGAATATATTAGCAGGATTTTCGGTGCTTTCCAAGCATGATTTATACAAAATTTACAAAGCAGCTGATAAATTCATCAAAACTGTTTTATCAAAAATTCCGTACCACCACACCTGCTGTTCTCTGGAAAATTTTCCGAATATCAATATGTTGGTCAGAATATTAGCTACGTTGCCGATATCGACTTTTCAAGCGAATGAAAACGATTCGAAGGCGCACGATGAAAAAAAGTGAGTTTGTAATGACCCTTCTGCCTATATTAAATTCATTGCAAACTAAAAACTCATGTTTGCCTCATTTTTTGTTATTGAATGGTTTGGCTGCTCTGGCAATTCATCGTGACATTGGAATCACAACTGATGAAGTCGAATGAATTGTCAAAAAAACGCCAAAAACTTTAAATTTATTTTTTCCAATTTAATTAATTTGAACTTTTGGAATTTAAATAAATTTTTCTGCTTATTCTGTACTACATGGAAGAATATTTTCATCAACAAAATTTGAACTATAGAAGAAAAACTCATGGAATTTCACACTAAGTCCCCCCCCATCGCAAAAAGCTATTTACGCCACTGCAATATGGTCCACTCATCTTAACCATTTAAATCTAAAATTCAGTATTTGTAAACTACTCAAATTTGTAATGCTTCGTCAGAGTGTTTTTTTCACAGTTCATCATGAATTTAAATAAAGTTTCGTAAATTCTGATATCGTTAAAACATACTATTCCAATCAAATTAATAGGGCCCTCTTTTATCACTGTATATAAATTATACAACATTATTTTTCTTTCATTAATAAACAATGGACAATCCAAAAAAATATGTTCTAATGTCTCGATATCTCCATATTCACAAAGTGGTGATATTTTTAAACCTATCCTATGCATGTGTTTTGCGTAAATATCATGTATAGAACGCAGTCTTTCTATCAATTCTATCAATTGACGTTGCTTGTTGAGATCATGGAACCAAGGTTTATATAGCGGATTATTTCCAACTACGACTTTATGTGATAATCCTTTTTTATTATTTCGAAATATTTGACACCAATCATTCAAACATTTGTTTTTAAATACTTTCGAATATTCGTACTTAGTAAATGCCCTAAGTACGAATATTCGAAAGTATTTAAAAACAAATGTTTGGATGATTGGTGTCAAATATTTTGAAATAATAAAAAAGGATTATCACATAAAGTCGTAGTTGGAAATAATCCGCGAAATAAACCTTGGTTCCATGTCAGTATTTATGTCTACCATTGATGTTGCTTTCTCGGCAGTATATCTACTACTGTATTACCAGGAATACCTTTGTGTGATCGAATCCAAAGAAAATTGTTACCAGTATTTTGAAGGAAAAAAGTTCTCTTTTCAGCTCTTTAGTCAAATGTGTATTCTTTGATAAAATACTGAACTTTGAAATCCCCTACAGAACACTTTTGGAGTCAGATGAAATGACAATAGTCTTATCTTCCATAGCAATGCAGTACTTTAGATCTTCGATGATAGCAATTAATTCACATGAAAAAATAGAAAATACAGGTAAGAGATGTATCATTTTTTCATATTCACATTCGGGATCGTATATTGCACAGGCCGACTTTCCCTCTGTGTATATTTTTCGACTATTTGAGTATTTTTCTGATAAATATATGAGAAATTCAGCTCTGATTGAATAATGAACTATAGTCATTGATATAACTTTTTGATGAAAACGAGAAAACTATCTCTGTTTTCCCTAAATAAGATTAATCTTTTTTGAGTCTTCATTTCTATAGTCAATGATTTCACCGATATGGAAAAATGGGTGAGAAATTTTTAAATTTCGTTTTTTCATATTTTGTCGTATTTCTCAACTTTGAAATGGACAGAAATACTTCACCAAAATGAGAATTGTCAGTACGTTTCTAAATGATTTAAAGTAAAAATAATTTCTCAGAAACTTTAAATCATACATAAACGTAAAATTTGATAAATAAGCTAAAATACATTCAAGAATTAATTCGGAAAAATAACCATTTTCATTAGAAATCGTACTAACAGGTGCAACAAAAAACCCACGTTTATTTAATTTCGCTAAAGATATAACTAACATTTAAACGCAAGCGTTTGTATATGACCTACAACGTTATTAATTTCTTACAACTTTATAATTGCTTTGTTCAATTCCATTTAGTATGAGCATCAGACAAGTGAGAACGAAACTTCATCATAATATATGTAGAATTTGATATGCTTCATGTGAAAACATATTTTCAGAAAAAAAATTTTCTTCGATATTATGATGAGGAGGAGAAGGCAAATTTAATATTCATCATTGAATTTCAAGCACAAGTTCAGTCATCAAAATAATTATATAATGTATTTTAATCTGTAAGCATTATGATCGCTGATATGTTCACAGTTTATGTTATCCGCTAACATTTTTAGTAGGTTTTCAATTAGAAAACCTGCTTATTAAAATGGGTGCAATTTGCGAAGTTGGACCAAGGACCAAGATAGTTTTTCGTTTCATGACTTTTTATGATGCTTGGCACCAAAAACTCAATTTCATATATATATATATATATATATATATATATATATATATATATATATATATATATATATATATATATATATCTCTCTCTCTCTCTCTCTCTATATATATATATATATATATATATATATATATATATATATATATATATATATATATATACAGTGGCGTAGATAGGGGGGGGATCAAGGGGATCAATCCCCCCCATGAGCCTACAACAATTGAATAAAAGTCTTCGTATCTAGGTATTTATAAGTATACATTAAATTTACTGAGCACTAGCACCTTTTCCGATATTATGTATGTGCATTGAGTATTATATAATTTTCGCGCTTAGAAGAGGAGAACCAAAAAGTTCAAATGGCTCTAATGGAAAATTTTTATTCCGAAAGAAAGAAGTCAATCAAAATCTCCTCGCACTTCTTCTCTTTCTAAACTGTATACTGTACTTACTATTAAAAAAAATGTCGAGCATTTGTTTGATAGTATAGTATTATATCTAAAGCAGTTTCGTTCAATAGTATAGGTAGTATAAAATTCAGAAAGAGAAGAAGAGCGAGAAGGTTTTGGTTGACATCTTCCTTCGTAAATAAAATTTTCCATTTCACATACGTTTTCTAGTCCTAGTGACCGATTAAATTCCTGTTTACATTCGAGGACCGTGACTTCTACTCATAGAAGATTTTCAATCAATATTTAATATTTCGAATATTTTTTGAGGTAGAGTAGGTATTAAAATATGACTAACTCTTAGCTTTGATTGTCAATTTAATTACTCCATAATATTTTGTAGTTAATAAAAATTGTCGAGTTAGTAAAAGTTTTCTTGTGATGGCGTTCAATCCGTTTCCGGACTTATACATCATGGATCTTGTGGAAAGATTTACTAATCATGAGAATATAGTCTAGTCAACAACTGCTTTTTTTGTTTAACTTTTTTCATGAGTCTCGGAAGAATATGAACAAGGTAGTATTCGGAAGAGCATGTAGATATTTCTTGAAAAAAGTTAAGTTCCGTTTAAGAGAATTGTAAAAGTTATAATCAATTTACTGAGAGAAAAAATTATCTCAAAAACTAATTGATATTTTTGATATCTCAATAAAGATACAAAAAGAGGAGGATATTTTCTGAAAGAAAGTCTCCTGGAACTGTAGGATTAATATTTATAATTTTCTCAGAAGGGTAAATATACGGCCGAAGACGGGTAATCTGGCTTGCGAAAGTTACGCCTATTTGGGACTTCAACTATTAACATTATTTAACTAAGTATATTAAATATTAAATTAAGGAATAAAAAATTTCAAGTTCTTACTGGATAGGTAAATGAACAATGATCCAACCACAAAACATTTTTTCGCAGTTTTTCAATTGGTTATGCAATAGTTTTCTGCTGATTAAACAAGAACATTGCAAGTGTGATAACTGTTAAACTATAGATCTGATATTTTTTTCCTTTCTTGGAGCTAGTTTCGAAAGTCTGCAGAATAGATCCCCGTTAAAAATTTAATTATTTAGATTTTTACTAACAATTTACTTAGTTGCAAAATTGAACACTTCAATTAATCATACATTTTTTCTTGATTCTCTTATAAACAACGCATTCGTTTATAACAATTTTTTAAACAATAGGAGATGAATATTGTAAAAAAACATTTCCTTGTAGCTTCCGATAATAAGAAACGGATCATTAAAATTATGAAAATAATTTCATTTTGATGTTGCAAAACTACGTAAATTGTTAATAAACAACTGAAATTTTTTTATTTTTTCAATGGGGGTTTACTGTGAAGCCATATAATAATAGCTCTAAGAATGAAAAAAAATCTAAGATCTATAGTGAACAGTTATCACACTATTGGATAACTATTTGAAAAATCGCTATTATCGCCAGATAACTGCTCATTCACCGATTTAGTAACTGTCTGAATTTTTTAATTCCTTAATTTTCATATTTATTATGGTGGAATAATGTTTATTGTTTTAGTGTCCTTAATGCTCGTGATTTGCCCAAACCAAATAACCCGTTGTCAGCCGTATTTTACCTCTCTGAGAAAATATTGATCCTATACAGTTCCGGAAGTTGAGTCTTTCTGTTGGGAAATTTCCTCATCATTTCGAATCTTTCTTCAGATTTCAAAAATTTCAATAAATTTTTTACATATTGGTGAAAAATTAAACCTCTTTTTTTCAGGATATTGTTTATAACTTTCACAATTTTCGCGAGCGAATTTTTATTTTTCTCAAAAAAACATCTACATGCCACTCCGAATCGAGTGACACCTTACTCAAAGTTTTCCGATTCTGCGGAAAAAAGTTGAATAAAAAAGCATTTGTTGACTAGACTAAGTATATTAGAAAGATTTTCGGTGTTTTCAAGCATGATTTATACGTTTTGTATAAAGCAGCTAATAAGTTCATCGAAACTGACGAGCTTTATCAAAAATTTTTTATTGCCACACCTGTTGTTCTCGTTAGTTGAAAGTGTGGAAGAAATATTTAATTCATAGAGGCGATGTTAAGCTTGAAAATTCAATAAGAGAGCTGGATGATTGCCTAGAAATTTTTTTTTTCGAATATCATGTTGCTCAGAATATTAGCTACGCTGACGATATCGATGTTCGAAGCGAATAAAAACGATTCAAAGGAGCACGATGAAAGAAATAGACTTGTAATGACCTTTCTGAATATATAAAATTCATTGCAAATTAAAAACTCATGTTTGTCCAATTATTTGTCATTGAAAGGTTTGGCTACTCTGGCAATTAATCATGCAATGAATTCACAGCTGACGAAGTCATAATTTCAAATCAGATAATTGCAATTCAATTTAACTCATCTGCTTATTTTTTACTATCTACATGAAAGATTATTTTTATCAAGAAAACTAGAACTTTAGATGAAAACCTTATGAAATTTTGCACTTAGTCATATCCCCCCCCATCGCAAAAAGCTATCTACGCCACTGTATATATATATATATATATATATATATATATATATATATATATATATATATATATATATATATATATATACAGGGCTATTCAAATTCGAGTATATGCATGGGGATTTCGATAACGGTAAGAGATAGAGGGATGGTTAAATGGTGGCAAAGTAGCATATTTTAGAGCTCAGTTATATGAATGACAAAAATCTGATTTAGCTCCTTTAGTTCTGGAGTTATATAGGAAAAATCGAAAATTTCGAAATCCTTTTTTTGCCTATATCTTTTTATTTAATGAATTGTTTTCAAAACAATTGTCACTTTGCCATTGCCACTTTTTGTAGGCTATCTAAGTATCTTGATAAAAATTATATACAGGGTGTCGTATAAATTGGGCCACCCTCAACTTTCAATTTTCAAATACGGACCTGTATTTTTTATTGCATTTTTTTGAATGCCAAGAGTCATGTTTCATATTGACGTAGTATTTTCATCTGAATTACAGAGTGTTCTGGAAATATTGAACTATTACCAGTAAAATTTCAACATTTTTTCAAAAAGCCAGCTCTAAAAAATATCATAGAATAAGGTATGAAACGCCTAGGATTTGGAAGATAATCAACATTATTCGACGAAGAAAGTCTTCTTCAAGAATTCATCCACATTTCGGTTCACGCAACCCATGATCAATGTACGAAAATGCGAAATTCTTCCTAGTACGTGTATGTGCATATAATCATTGCCCAAACAAAAAAATGTTCGAGTGGCAATCTTCATATTACAGACACCAATTTGGAAATATTTCATTGATACTGACTTTCCGAACTACCTACATTTTTCAGCAAATTCATGAGCATTCTGTTGCTATATACAACAATTATGATTAAACAATTTGGATTCTCATGGTATGCTTTGGAAAATAAATATTTAGTTCACCTCACTTGTCAATATTTTGGCCGTTTCTTGGAAATTATCGTTGGTATTTAATGAAAAATCTGTTAGTACTGAAAATGGGTTTCCCCATAGAGCAGGAAAGAGATATGATTAACGTTTTCTACAGAAATAATAGGAGCATTCATCTATCCGCTTGACTTTTTTTTTCATGGGGTACCTACAATAAAAAATAGAAAATATCAAAACGAAATTGTAAATATAGAATATTTAAGAATTAAAATCATGAACGCTTTCGCATCACTACGCCGAAGAGATATTTTTCAGAGCGAATAATAACTTAAAAAAACGACTCCGTAAATGTCTGGAACGAGAAGATCGTCAATTCAAACATTTATTTCGATTATGATTACTTATAATGACTTATTTCAATTCTAGATAATAACTAAACATGTTCTTGTGCGATAATTTATAAAATATAAAAACCTATATGATCAAATATGTGTCAATGTGATCAATAATGTTTGTGACAGATTATGTTTGTGAGTTCTCAGCAGAATACATACAACAGATCTTCCTCATACCTACTGAGGTGAATCGACATGGCGATCAATAATAATTATTCTACCAATGCTACATTATGGTAAAGAAATAAAATGTCTCTCGGGAATGTTGATTTTATTTTATTGTAATTCCGAACAAGTAGTGAGATTAGATAATCTGGAAATTCTGAAATTGATTTTTCTTAAGGAGTCAATTTGTCTGATTCACCTCTCATTCTCTGATATTATTCAATTAGAGTTGTATGGAATTAAAAAATGATGAGATATCACTAGTATAAGTTCAATATTCCCAAAACACTTTATGATTTATATAAAAATAAAACGCCAATATGAAACATATATAGGTAGTTCGGAAAGTCAGTATCAATGAAATATTTCCAAATTGGTGTCTGTAATATGAAGATTGCCACTCGAACATTTTTTTGTTTGGGCAATGATTATATGCATATACACGTAGGTACTGGGAAGAATTTCGCATTTTCGTACATTGATCATGGGTTGCGTGAACCGAAATGTGGATGAATTCTTGAAGAAGACTTTTTTCGTCGAATAATGTTGATTATCTTCCAAATCCTAGGTATTTTATACCTTATTCTATGATATTTTTTAATTAGAGCTGGTTTTTTAAAAAAATGTTGAAATTTTACTGGTAATTGTTCAATATTTCCAGAACACTCTGTAATTCACATAAAAATACTACGGCAATATGAAACATGACCCTTGGTATTCAAAAAAATGCAATAAAAAATACAGGACCGTATTTGAAAATTGAAAGTTGAGGGTGGCCCAATTTATACGACACCCTGTATATAACTTTCATTAAGATATTTAGATAGCCTACAAAAAGTGGCAATGGCAAAGTGACAATTGTTTCGAAAACAGTTCATTAAATAAAAAGATATAGGCAAAAAAAGGATTTCGAAATTTTCGATTTTTCCTATATAACTCCAGAACTAAAGGAGCTAGATCAGATTTTTGTCATTCATATAACTGAGCTCTAAAATATGCTACTTTGCCCCCATTTAACCATCACTCTATCTCTTACCGTTATCGAAATCCCCATGCATATACTCGAATTTGAATAGCCCTGTATATAATATATATATAGGTATATATATATTATGTATTTTAACTTTGTTTACAAGATTAAAGGCGAAATTTTGAGAAATAGGGTTGAAAGTTT
>JARQZK010001674.1:0-7500 GCA_030704885.1 Cynegetis impunctata | reverse complement strand
ATATATATATATATATATATATATATATATATATATATATATATATATATATATATATATGAAAAACTTGGTTCACGGAATGAACCGCGTAAAAGATTTGAAAAATCTCGACGTTTCGGCTCCTTTTGCGAAGCCATCTTCAGGAGAATTAGAAGGGAAATAATTCAGACTCGTGGCCTCAATCTGCCTACTCCACGAATCGAATTTAGGAGGAATCGGAAACAATACGATTGCGTGGTCTCAACCTGCCTACTCCACTAACCGTATTGCTTCCTGTCAACTCTGAAGTCTCAATCTGCCTACTCTTCAGAGTCAACTGACGGGCCGATCGTCGCGTGGCCGTATTTATAGGGGAGGGGTGGGTACTCACGCTCATCAGTGCGGGATGCACTCTGATTGGGCGTTACATGGCGACCACTGAGAAGTGGTTTCCATGCTGATGGGAGTCTGTGACTGTCATCTCTGGTGTTCAAACAATTTGGACGTTTTCTATTTCTACAGCTTCACGGATAATTCGGGATTTGAAAGATCGGACGGGAGCAATAGTTCTTGTATTGGGGAAATCGATAATGTGGCCTGTTTGGGTGTGATGTTGGGAAAGGGCGTTGGCGATATCTGAGTGTCTTACCGAAAGTGAATGTTCCTTGGCACGGACCTGAATTCGTCGGTTCGTTTGTCCTATATAGGAACGAGGACAATTGGAACAGGGAATCTCATAAACACCGTGATTTTCGTTAGGAATTTTATCCTTGACGGATCTGACCAGATGGGAGAGTTTTTGTTGAGTAGTGAATATTGTTTTGGTGTTTGTGTTTTTGAGAGATCTTGCGATCTTATCTGTTACTCCTTTGATGTAAGGAAGAAATAATTTAGGTGTAGATTCTTGTTCAGTGGGATTGGAAGGTGGTAGAGGTGGGGTGATATTTGTGTGTTTGCGTATGCTCTTGTCGATTTGATATGTGTTGTAACCGTTCCGTAATAATATATGTTTTAGAGTTTTGAGTTCTGATTCACGGTGTTCGTCGTCAGATAGTCGAATGGAACGGTAGATTAGGGTATTAACTACAGAGTTAAGTTGAGAAGGATGGTGGTGAGACTGGGCATTCAGATAACGGTTTGTATGAGTGGGTTTACGATAAACTGAATAGGAGAAGCCTTGGGATGGAAGTTTTTTGATCATGACATCGAGGAATGGCAGAGACCCATCGTATTCCACTTCCATTGTGAATTGGATACTTGGATGTATGCCATTCAAATGATTCAAGAAGTGGAGCAACGAGTCTTCGCCATGGGGCCAGATCGCAAAGACATCGTCTACATAACGTAGCCAGCATGATGGTTTAAGGTCGAATGACGAAAGAGCTTGGGTTTCGAAATGTTCCATGAAAATGTTGGCTATGATGGGGGAGAGAGGGGATCCCATTGGGGCTCCCTTGATTTGTCTGAAGAAATTGCCTTGAAAGATGAAATAAGTGTTGGCCATGCAGTGTTTGATCAGAGATAGGTTGTCTGGGGATTTTTGATGTTTCGTGTCTAGGATGGAAAGTGTTTCTTCAATGAGGATATTTGTAAATAAGGAATGGAAGTGGAAAACGATGGGTCTCTGCCATTCCTCGATGTCATGATCAAAAAACTTCCATCCCAAGGCTTCTCCTATTCAGTTTATCGTAAACCCACTCATACAAACCGTTATCTGAATGCCCAGTCTCACCACCATCCTTCTCAACTTAACTCTGTAGTTAATACCCTAATCTACCGTTCCATTCGACTATCTGACGACGAACACCGTGAATCAGAACTCAAAACTCTAAAACATATATTATTACGGAACGGTTACAACACATATCAAATCGACAAGAGCATACGCAAACACACAAATATCACCCCACCTCTACCACCTTCCAATCCCACTGAACAAGAATCTACACCTAAATTATTTCTTCCTTACATCAAAGGAGTAACAGATAAGATCGCAAGATCTCTCAAAAACACAAACATCAAAACAATATTCACTACTCAACAAAAACTCTCCCATCTGGTCAGATCCGTCAAGGATAAAATTCCTAACGAAAATCACGGTGTTTATGAGATTCCCTGTTCCAATTGTCCTCGTTCCTATATAGGACGAACGAACCGACGAATTCAGGTCCGTGCCAAGAAACATTCACTTTCAGTAAGACACTCAGATATCGCCAACGCCCTTTCCCAACATCACACCCAAACAGGCCACATTATCGATTTCCCCAATACAAGAACTATTGCTCCCGTCCGATCTTTCAAATCCCGAATTATCCGTGAAGCTGTAGAAATAGAAAAACGTCCAAATTGTTTGAACACCAGAGATGACAGTCACAAACTCCCATCAGCATGGAAACCACTTCTCAGTGGTCGCCATGTAACGCCCAATCAGAGTGCATCCCGCACTGATGAGCGTGAGTACCCCCCCCCCTCCCCTATAAATACGGCCACGCGACGATCGGCCCGTCAGTTGACTCTGAAGAGTAGGCAGATTGAGACTTCAGAGTTGACAGAAAGCAATACGGTTAGTGGAGTAGGCAGGTTGAGACCACGCAATCGTATTGTTTCCGATTCCTCCTAAATTCGATTCGTGGAGTAGGCAGATTGAGGCCACGAGTCTGAATTATTTCCCTTCTAATTCTCCTGAAGATGGCTTCGCAAAAGGAGCCGAAACGTCGAGATTTTTCAAATCTTTTACGCGGTTCATTCCGTGAACCAAGTTTGTCAAATACTTCCGACCGCGGAAATCTTTCTGAACATATATATATATATATATATATATATATATATATATATATATATATATATATATATATATATATATATATATATATATATATATATATATATATAACTTTATGATAATTATTAGAAATAACAGGATTATTGAATCTCAAAAACAACATTTTATTAAAAAGTTGACGTTTCGCCACGACATTCGTGGCGAAACGTCAACTTTTTAATTAAAATCGAGTTTTTTGAGATTCACTGAGCCTGTTATTGCTAATAATTATCAAAAAGTTAAAAATAGTTCACAGGCAACAAACAATTCAAATAAATATACTCATATATATATATATATATATATATATATATATATATATATATATATATATTATATATATATATATATATATATATATATATATTTATATATATATATATATATATATATATATATATATATATATATATATTATTTATATATATATATATATATATATATATATATATATATATATATATATATATATATATATATATATATATATATATATATATATATAATTTATATATATATATATATATATATATATATATATATATATATATATTTATATATATTTATATATATCTAGGTATATATATATATATATGACATCAACAAAATTACGAAAGTCGTGGTCCTATAGAGCTATAAAACGAATAAAAACACTACTACCGTACCTGACTATTGACTTTCAATATTCTGCAATAGTACGAGAATAAGAATGAAAATTTCTGATATTACGAAAATTTTTTTTCAATCCCAGTTACAATGCGCCAAATTCGAGCAAATTTGAATAGTAGTCATGCTCCTTATGAGACGTGTGTACGAAATATTTCCAAGATATTGGCTCAATACAAGATGAGAAGACACCAAACGTCGCGTTTTATATTCGCGAGATATTCAGGACTCAGGAGGAGATAACGCAATCACAACAATTGACAGACGCGGATTGTGGATGGAAGGCTTCATAGTTCGGTAGGGGAAAGTGGTCACCATTCGTACGCGGGGCACATTCGTACAGTTAGTTTAAGAGAAAAATGAAACGGCACAAAAACACTCCTTTGCTTGTGTGCATAGACATACCGGCCGCCATGTTGCTAGCGGAGTGTCGCGCCAATCGCACTACGCATCAGCTGACAAGACTAAATTAAATTCGTAGTTGTAAGTAGAATTGTTATGTTTTTGACAAAATGGTGATGATTGATTGGTATTGACATTGTTTATTTCGAGCTTTAAAGGTTGAGCCACACATGTCCGCACCGAGACACGGCCGTGTATCGGTGATGAATTGTACCGTGCTTTCTTATGTGGCTGTCTTCACATCTCCGCACCGTGCCCGCACCGCGTCCGTACAGTGTCCGCACCGTGCTAGATAGTTCATGTTTTAATTTTTGACGGACACGGTGCGTTGTCTGATGGATTCTCGGCATATAGTAGAAATGGACACTAGAGAGTAGCTAGTAAGGGGAAAATTTTTCTGCTCACCCTGGAAAAATCGATAGTATTGATAATTGTTTTACTGTTCAATCTTCAATTCTCAAGTTCAGAAATTCTAAAGTATTGGTCAAATTTGGTCTCATCGTCCATTAAATGCAGAAGCAACGTGCAGAATTTGCCTTCAACATATCTTGCTTTCCGAGCGTTGTGTACCCACATTTTTCATCGTTTTGGTCTACTTTTTCCATTTTCTTCATCGTTCAACGCAATAGCTATTGTTGCCAATTCACTGTTGCTGAAGCTGGCGAACATTTTAGTTTTTTGAGACTCACAACTTCGTGAAGCCAACTGACAAACTACCGACCGCGCCCGTAGTACGGCCGTCATGCGGCCGTGTGTCGGAAATGTGTGGCTTTGAACTCTTATTGGCCGACACACGGCCGTGTCTCAGTGCGGGCTCGGTGCGGATATGTGTGGCTCAACCTTAATTGTTATATCTCTCAAACTAAATCACAATTTGTATTTCAATTTTGTGCAAAGGCACGGGTGCATTCGGACAGCCAGACAGGGGCACATTCGTACGAGTACGAATGCTCCCCTTTAGATTTTATTAACCAGCAGTATATCGAAATTCAATTTTTATGAAACAAAATATAGAATTACCTTTTAAAATTATCATGCAGACAGCACAATAACATAAACAGAAAAACCAATAAAAGAAGAAAACCAGGTATATACCGTTTATTTATACAGATACACCTGAAAAAACTGAACTAGAGAAGAGACATAGACAGAAAGAATTGAAAGAAATTGAGCAGGAAAGGAAAGCCAAAGCTAAAGCAGTGAAACTTAGTTTGAAGGAATTCAAGACAAAAAAAAAAAGAAAGCTGAGAAAACAGAAATTAATGAAGATTCCGAGGAATCTGATGAAGAATCGCAATTTAGCTTGCGGCAGTGTTCAACATCTCCAGTTTATTTAGAAATGGACGAAGAGACTGATGGTCGTAGTATCAATAATAATTTAAATGGGACACCAGGGAAAATCAAAGATAATTGTTATGTTTTGGTAAAAATTGAAAAAAGACTTCTGTTGTTCACTGAGTCGGAAAACTTCTCAGTCATTATTCAGGCACAGAGATGAAAATATCTTATCTTCGGCAGAAACCGGGATTATCATGGTCATTCTTTCTCGCTGATATAGAAGACATACACACTATGTATATCAGCGATATCGCCATGATCCTTCCTGATCCTCAATCACGAACGGGCTATACATCTAGAATGGCTAGACTTCTTACTTTTGCACTTAAACTAAATAATTATAATGTGCAATAAGTTCCAAAGTAACAACCAAATGTATAGTTACCTACTAGAAGTTCAAACTGACAAAGACTTTACAACGATGTTATACAAAACGATTGTAAATATCTCATTTATACTTTGAGATTGTAAAGTTAAGAACTATCAATAAGTAAACTAAGGATGAAAGATTTTGTTTTTGTTATTTTTCTAATGAAAGATCTATCGACTATGAGTCAAGTCACATATTACTAATTAAGTTAGTTTTTTGATAAATGAATATTTTAATAATAATTAATGAAAATTTTACTAATTTAATTGGCTTTTTAACTACCCTGTATGAATCTACCTACTGTACGAACGTACTCCGTACGTGGGGTACGTCCATATAAATATCTTAGCGTGGAAAAATGGCTATAACCCTTTAACTTTTTGTCTTAATAGTTTCGGACTATTTTGTAATAAACTACAATATATTTGTAACACTTAGGTACATTAACTAGATAAATTCGAGAATAAATCATAAAGTAAAAAAATTAAATCTAAAAAGTATACGAAGGTTAATCACTTTCCCTTAACCTTTCGGAAATGATAACAGAAGAGCAGCTACATTAAATAGAATGCGCTACAGATGATAAAGAATTTTTTGCGGCCGGAGATGGAGTGGGTAGACATGGGTGACATCTACTTTCAACAGGATGGTGCAATATGCCAGACAAGTTTCGAGGCAATCATGTTATTGTGCATGAAGTTTCTCAATAGCGTAATTTTACGTTTCAGAAACACAAATTGCCGCAAAGATCTTTCAATTTCAGAGTTCTATATTTATTTCTTTGATGTTGTAATGGAAATAAAGTTTACGCTAACCATGCAAAATTATTTCCAAGTTCCAAAGTGAGTATTTGAGCCGCTATCGTCTGAATAGAGCGTCAATTATGTAAAAAAAGGGATAGGAAATTTAAAGCAAAGGATAAACAATTTTTTTAACATTTAACACTAGGGAACTACATTTTAACTCCAGTTCCGAACAGCCAATGGGTTCGTAAATAATGTATATAACCCAACTAGTGAAATTGTTCGAACCACTGATACATATAGACATAGTAGACAAACATCCCCAAACATCATAGTAGACACAAAACGTGTAAAAAATAAATTTCTATAGCAAATATTGCTTCACAAATAATCGCCACTTGTCTACCTTATAATGAAATAAAAATTTCTGAGTTATACTATATAAAGTGAACAAGGAAAATTCTTCAATAATTCAAAAATTATCTTAAAACTTTCCAAGGGAGCTGGTTATACGTATTCCGAGACGCAGATTTCGTGTTGCGGAATACATATAACCAGCTCCCTTGGAACGCTGTTTGTTAATTTTCGAATCATTGATGAATTTTTTTTGCTTACTTCATGAAATACCCCAAATTGACTAAGGTGAACTTGTATATTTTTCATGATTTTATTTTTAGATAACCAAATAAATCCTAGTCCACTTGTTTATATACACCACTGTCCACTGTCTATTAATAAGGATGTGGTTAAAGTTTATATGCATTATAAGATAGAATTATGTTTGTCAAATATAATAATTATAATAATAATAATAATTTTATTTTGCTTTCAGACATATGTCTATACAAAAGGGTTGCAAAGGTGCATACAGGAGAATTAAGAATATTATTTTTTCTGAAATTATAAGATAACAAATAAACTTTCTTTTTCTATTCATTGATAACGAATGATCTGATCTTCAAAGCTCCGATTATAAAGTAGTATAGTTGGTCCAGGTGTTTTTGAGATTTTATCGTTAGTATTTCTTCTATTTCTTCTCTTTGAATATTTGGTTTGATGTACACGTCTCTTAAGTGTTTGTACAAAGGGCACTCGAATATAAAATGATGCAGAGTCTCCTTTTCTTGTTTTCTGCAGATGGTACAGGTGACATCGCAATCAATCTTGTATGAATTTCTGTT
>JARQZK010001673.1:45000-63262 GCA_030704885.1 Cynegetis impunctata | reverse complement strand
AAGACGTACGCCACGTGAATAAGATTTCGAAACATTATTCAGATTTGAGGAGGAGAATGTAGTGTGGTTAGCGGACTATTTTCTTGGCGCGAATCGCGAATCTCGTGGAGCAGCCATGTGGCTCGTAATGAAAATGAAAGTTTTCCTGCATCCCAATTCACTTGCGAACCGTTTAAAGTATGAAACAAATAAATGCAGAGCACATTCGCGTTGATTGCTCACTGCAAGTCTCACACTAGTTGCACATTACACGATTTAGCCCGTGCGGCAAAAAACCGTACGTTTTTATCGCGATATGTGAGTTTTCATATTGGACGGTTTTAAATCATTCAAAATCAAAATTTGCATTTGTTCTATTGAGAAAAAACCTGTAGTAGATGTAATTATGGATCGCGAACAAATTATTGTACTGTAGGTAATTTATCGTCATCGGAAAAAAAAGACGCAATAATCTTCAGTGGGTTCATCCAATTAATGGGAGACGTGAGGAAGATGAGGAAGGGAGTTTTTTATCCGTATAAATTTCCAAAGTTTTATCCCATAAAATAGCATTTGCTTCAACAAGCGATATCAAAACTACAGCGTCAATTGATTTCATTGTCCTATTCAACTCGAATAAACAAACTGAAATACAACACAAACAAGCGGTGCCCACTACAGAAAACTCCTTCTCGGCATACGACTAAAAATCGTCCAATGTAAAAGCGCGCATTTGGTCAAGCAGGCCACTGAGCTGAAGAGACGATTTGGTTCCCGTGTGGCTCCAGTGGAAATGAACGGCTGCAGCACGGCTTAAAACCGTGCCCGTGTTGTAATCTTACAATGTCAAACCGGCTGTACTCTGCATCAGTCGACAAAAAAAAAATTCCCGTGCGGTTTTTTTCCACAAGAGCGAAATCCTGTAATGTGCAACTAGTGTGAGACTTGCAGTGAGCAATCAACGCGAATGTGCTCTGCATTCATTTGTTTCATACCTAAAACTGTTGGCAAGTGAATTGGGATGCAGAAAAACTTTCATTTTCATTACGAGCCACATAGCTGGCCCACGAGATTCGCGATTCGCGCCAAGAAAGTGGTCTGCTAACCACACTACATTCTCCTCCTCAAATCTAATTAATGTTTCGAAATCTTATTCACGTGGCGTACGTCTAGGTTTGAAGCATTTTCATGTGTGTAAATGCACCATATTGAATACAGCAATCAAAGTACTAGGACAACACAACTAAAAATCACTTATAAGAGCCCTTCTACGCGAAAACACTCCTCAAAATAAAAAAAGTTGTTGTGAACCTAGATTCCTATTTTCAGAAGCAAATCCTTCAGTTCACAAGCAAATGCTTCTTTTTGTAAATACGACAAACGTAAAACCTTTTACTTCAAAGCAAACCCCAGAAATTAAAACCTTTTCCTTCACTTATTTTTATGAATATACCTTGAAGGAATTGCTTCATTTTTTTAAAGTAAAAGGTAAGGTTTTTTTTTTATACACACGGCCTAGTGTTTCTATTATGCGTCTATTCGCTTAACCGTCACGACCACGGTCCCGACGATGACGGTTAATCGAGTTTTTACTGTATATATATTACTGCAAATAAACATTGAAAAAACCACAGAAGCAACAAATGCTGCTTGTACGTGGTGAAAAAAAAACATATATATATATATATATATATATATATATATATATATATATATATATATATATATATATATATATATATATATATATATATCTGCATACAAATAAATAAAAGAAGCACTCAAATGTGAGTTAATCTTTAAATTTTAAAACATGCAAATTTAAACAGCAAAAATTGTGAATATAAAATATGTATACAAAACAATCACAAAACATCGAATAGGTTCAGGAACAAAACGAACAGCATGGTAGCCCAAAAATAAACACCGAATTTATCAGGACCTCCTTGTGACATAAACTTTCAACAACCATGGTCGAATATTTCACCAATTTTTCTCCGAGGCATACTTTTTATCAATTTATCTACCGATATTTTCAATTGTAGAAAAAATTATGAGGATTGCATGCTCCCTGGTAGGGAATTGAATACAGTCGGACCCAAAACATTATAGGATCTTTGTCCTACATTCTTGAATGCATAAGGTATGATATACTCATTTTTATGGCGTGTGATATACGATTGGCTTGGCCGACTGAGCGTTCCCTTTTGCTTGTATTGATTCAGTACAAGTATCCTATAAAATAACTGTCTTAGGTCGAACATGCCTGACTCCTCATACAACCTATCACTACTATAGCGAGAAGATGTATGCAACATAAGTTTTAAAAATCTTCTCTGGATAACCTCTAATGGACGCAGGTAAGTTTTGGACACCCCAACCCGAAATTCAGAAAGTGGCTTTGTACGAGACTGTAATAAATTATTTTCGTTTGTTTCAGTCCAAGTATATACTCCTTAGTTTCTTCACCAAATAATTAATATATATATATATATATATATATATATATATATATATATATATATATATATATATATATATATATATATATATATATATATATATATATATATATATATATATATATATATATATATATATATATATATATATATATATATATATATATATATATATATATATATATATATATATATATATATATATATATATATATATAGATATATATATATAATATATATAACTATATATATATATATATATTTAATATATTATATATATATATATATATATATACAGAGTGTTCGGCACATGAACCATAAAAAATTTTTGAGGTATTGTTGGAGTCATTTTCTACCTTTCTACTTCTGGACCTTCGGTCCTAAGACTCACGGTTAAGGAGATATAATTTTTTCAATGTTTTGTTTTCTCATAAGTTTTTATCAATCCCTGTAAAAGCACCATTTTTTCAAATAAATATTCTGTAATTCAAGCTTGTTCGAATAGTTTATTATTTTTCATTACAACTGATAGTACTAAAGATACATGTGAGTATTTTTGTTCCACGAAATTAGTGATTTTGTGAAAATAAATCAACTTCAAAATTCAATGTTGAAAAAAATAATAAGAATTGAGGGCGTCACTCTCCTTTAAAAACTTTTCTACTTAATGACCTTTCTAACAATATGCTACACTTTGATAAAAAAAACATTTCTGCTTCAAAGTGCGGATAATCCTTCAGAAAGATGGAACCATTAGGACTTAGTAGGGGAAACATATTTTTATGATCGTTTAAATATTTATTTATTCAGAACTACACCACTCAACTGCTTCAGCCAATTATAGAGAGAAAAAAATGCAATAAAATAAATACAAATTATATGAAAATAAACACAAACAAAAATTAAAAACAATATTACAGAAACATATTGAATGATGCAACTCTGTGCAAACAAGAATAAAAACCTCTTAAGAGAGAAAAAAGAAGACTCACTTACAGAGTCACACCAAAAGCTTACATCTAAAGTAGCAGTCAGAGAAGAGCTCGTCTAACATCACTAGGCCTGCCCGCAAATATGTCAATGACTTCATGAGAAGGCTCGACATCGATACAGATTTTTTTAAGTGGAGAAAAGGCAAGGACATTTGTACGGACTAGAGGTAGATGAAAAACATTCATGTCTCGACTAGTTAATCTCGGAACGCGCAAATTTATAAGGGAAAGTAGAAAAGAACTGTCAATGGAATGACCTAGCATTTTATATAGAAACATAATTGCCAAATACTTTCTACGAGTTTCAAGTAGTAGAACATTGAATCTAGTATTTAGCAACTCATGAGATATACCTCGTTCCGGATAAACTCCATTAGAGCTAAACTATCAATACTTTTTATATAAAACGCGTATCCGGAATTTCAAACAAAAATAGCATATTCTAGTTTCGACCGTACTAAGGTACTGTATAAAAGCACAGTTTATTCAGTTTGAGACAGCCATTTGGAATTTTTAATTACAAAACCTAAGGTTTTGTAAGAGCTGGAGACAATGTTATTTACGTGAGTGGCA
This sequence comes from Cynegetis impunctata, assembly GCA_030704885.1. NCBI lineage: Eukaryota > Metazoa > Arthropoda > Insecta > Coleoptera > Coccinellidae > Cynegetis > Cynegetis impunctata. The sequence continues at coordinate 59,256 of JARQZK010001673.1, read as the reverse complement.
GAGGTTAATCAAAGGTTACACCCAAAACCCTAAATTCAGTACATCTGTTAACTATATCATATTTATATTATAATCGAAACTAATTAAGTTCATTTTCCGAGTAGAGGACATTATGTTGCACTTCAGAAATATTCAGTGCTGAAAATTTCCTTCACACCGCCGATTGAAATTTGAAATATCCTCCAGAAGAATGTAGCAATCACTCACTGTTGAAATTTTATGAATTGATTTACAGTCATCCGCATAGAGAAGAATTTCATATTGCAACAAATGTCATTCAAAAAATATTGAACAACAGCGGGCCCAAGACAGAGCCCTGTGGAACTCCTGACCCTGCAATAAATTTCGGTGATTTGAATCCATTATACTGAACTAACAGTTGTCTTGAGGATAGGTAAGATAAAAAGAAGGTAACAAATTTGTTTGATAGGCTAAAGCAACTCAGCTTTCGAAGCAGGATGCCATGATCTAGTCTTTCAAAGGCCTTCGAAAAATCAGTATAAATCACGTCCACTCAAAAGGACTGATTAAAATCATCAGAAATATATTGTGTGAGGCAAGTTACTTGAATTATTAATAATAGTAATAGATCTATAATTTTCAATGGAATCTTTATTTCCTTTTTTAAAAATTGGGCAGATCTTACCTTTCTTCCATACATCTGGAAATCTGACTGTACTCAAGGCCAAGTTAAAAATATATGCTAATGGAGATGCAAAAGGATCAGCGCAGTCTCCTAGGTTAAAAAACGGAATTCCATCAGGGCCCGCTGTCATCTTTTTCAAAGCCTTAAATAACTCTTCCTCTGAAATAAATGGAACCGGCTAAAGCGGAAAGCCAGATCCCAAGGAAAAGCATCCCGCATCGAGAGGCGATGACTTGATGAACGATGATTTAGAATAATTGGCAAATGCATTACCGATATCCTCAGGACTATTCAGTTCCTCATCGTTATAAATAAAAGAGGAGGGTAGAGCAGAAGCATTTCGTAAGTTATTCACATAGGCCCAAAATTTGGAAGGATCGTTCCTAAGGTTTCTTTCGAGAAACTTCACATGGTTTGGGTGTGATACAGCAATGAATTATTACTATAAAAAAAACTTTGTATAGAGTGTATAAATCAATTTTATTTATTTAAATTAGCAGAGCGCTTTCGACATATTTGTCATCTTCAGTGCCACCTGAAAGTAAAAACTCTAATTGAACTAAATATTATATAATTAAATTGATGTTAATAAAATTGGTTCTGAAATTTGGAAAAAGGTTCACCAATTTAGAGTACTCACTTTGTCAGGTTACAGGAAGGTATCAACCAGAAGAAACAGAAACAAGACATAAAAACACACATCGGTTACAAATATTAAGGATTCATCCAGTGAATCAATACATGGTAAATAATATAATAAATTAATAAAATTGGACATGCGGACTTGTCTTCGCAATTGCCTATCAGTCAACGTCAAATAAACAACACACCAACCCAAGGCAGCAAAACAAACTAGATAATGAAAACTAAGGCGACAACCTGACAAAACAAATTTAAGGTTAATGAAGGAAAATAGTGAAAAGATCTAAAGTAAACTTTTATGGAGAGGAATGAAATCTCTGTCTAGTTTTACCTGAGAATTTAAACAAAGATCATTATTAAGACGTTCTTTGGAAATCTCCAGTTCTTCAAACAAATCCAGTCTAAGAAAATTTCTGTCACTAATTTGGTGTAAAATTCTAGAGTTGCTATCTGGGCTGAAATTATGATTATTAAATTTTAAATGATTACCGAAAGATGAAGTATCTGGCTTTTTTAAGTGTTCATTAATACGAGTTATAAGAGGCCTACAGGTTCGGCCTATATAGGAAGCAGAACAATCAGAACAGTTAAGCCTATAAACACCACTCTTTTTAAGTTTGTTAATTTTATCTTTGGAATTTACTAACAAGTCACTCAACCTGTTGCAAGACTTGAGGGAAATTTTTTTATCCGGAATGATTTTTTTGTATGAATTTAGAAATGTCATTACACAAGTTCAGATCAAAAAAGGGCATGGAAAAATATTTGTAAGTAGGGGAAACATCAGAAGTAGCGCTAAAGGCTAGTTTTCTGTCCCTTCTGTATTTGAATTTATGAATTAACTTATTGATTATTGAAGATTGATAGCCATTGTTAACAGCAATTTGCTTTATAATGTTCACTTCATCCTTAAATTTAGCTTGGGTTAAAGGAGTATTTAAAAGTCTATTGACGTAACAATTGAAGGCAGCCATTTTATGTTGCATAGGGTGATTGGAATTGGACGGGATCACATGGTCTGTCTGAGTAGGTTTCCTATAAATCGAGAACTCCAATTTATTGCTAGTTTTTGTAATAGTTAAGTCCAGAAAATTCAACTGATTATCAGTTTCCATTTCCAAAGTGAATTTTATTTTTGGATGTAAATTATTGAGGGAGTTCAGAATCTCGTGTGCATCCCCAGTATTGCCCTCGATGAAAACCAAACAATCATCTACATAACGGTACCATTTTCGGACATTTTTAGTTTTATCAACAATAAATGAATTCTCCAAATTCTCCATAAAAATGTCGGCCAAAAAGGGAGACAAAGGATTCCCCATTGCTAGACCTTCAGGTTGATGGAAGAATTTATTATTAAATGAAAAGAAGTCTTGAGAAATACAAAACTTCAACAAAGTTAATAAATCTGTTTTTGTGTTATCAGACACAGAATGAAGGGAAAGTAAATTGGAAACTAATAGTAAGGTTTCAGACCTTGGAATTGAAGTGAAAAGGTTGCTGACATCAAAGGATATCATGAGAGTATTGGTATTAGGTTGAAATTTTTCTATTTTTTTAATCAAATCAGAAGTGTTAGTCACCTTCCCAAGATACACAAGTTGGGTATTCCAATCAGACCAGTGGTGAGCTTTTACAATACTCCAGTTTCGAATTTGTCGTCCTTTGTCTTGCAGTTGATTAAGAACTTTACTAATTACAAACCTGCTTATTCGGTGACTAACACTTCTGATTTGATTGAAAAAATAGAAAAATTTCAACCTAATACCAATACTCTCATGATATCCTTTGATGTCAGCAACCTTTTCACTTCAATTTCAAGGTCTGAAACCTTACTATTAGTTTCCAATTTACTTTCCCTTCATTCTGTGTCTGATAACACAAAAACAGATTTATTAACTTTGTTGAAGTTTTGTATTTCTCAAGACTTCTTTTCATTTAATAATAAATTCTACCATCAACCTGAAGGTCTAGCAATGGGGAATCCTTTGTCTCCCTTTTTGGCCGACATTTTTATGGAGAATTTGGAGAATTCATTTATTGTTGATAAAATTAAAAATGTCCGAAAATGGTACCGTTATGTAGATGATTGTTTGGTTGTCATCGAGGGCAATACTGGGGATGCACACGAGATTCTGAACTCCCTCAATAATTTACATCCAAAAATAAAATTCACTTTGGAAATAGAAACTGATAATCAGCTGAATTTTTTGGACTTAACTATTACAAAAACTAGCAATAAATTGGAGTTCTCGATTTATAGGAAACCTACTCAGACAGACCATGTGATCCCGTCCAATTCCAATCACCTTTGCGACATAAAATGGCTGCCTTCAATTGTTACGTCAATAGACTTTTAAATACTCCTTTAACCCAAGCTAAATTTAAGGATGAAGTGAACATTATAAAGCAAATTGCTGTTAACAATGGCTATCAATCTTCAATAATCAATAAGTTAATTCATAAATTCAAATACAAAAGGGACAGAAAACTAGTCTTTAGCGCTACTTCTGATGTTTCCCCTACTTACAAATATTTTTCCATGCCCTTTTTTGATCTGAACTTGTGTTATGACATTTCTAAATTCATACAAAAAATCATTCCGGATAAAAAAATTTCCCTTAAGTCTTGCAACAGGTTGAGTGACTTGTTAGTAAATTCCAAAGATAAAATTAACAAACTTAAAAAGAGTGGTGTCTATAGGCTTAACTGTTCTGATTGTTCTGCTTCCTATATAGGCCGAACCTGTAGGCCTCTTATAACTCGTATTAATGAACACTTAAAAAAGCCAGATACTTCATCTTTCGGTAATCATTTAAAATTTAATAATCATAATTTCAGCCCAGATAGCAACTCTAGAATTTTACACCAAATTAGTGACAGAAATTTTCTTAGACTGGATTTGTTTGAAGAACTGGAGATTTCCAAAGAACGTCTTAATAATGATCTTTGTTTAAATTCTCATGTAAAACTAGACAGAGATTTCATTCCTCTCCATAAAAGTTTACTTTAGATCTTTTCACTATTTTCCTTCATTAACCTTAAATTTGTTTTGTCAGGTTGTCGCCTTAGTTTTCATTATCTAGTTTGTTTTGCTGCCTTGGGTTGGTGTGTTGTTTATTTGACGTTGACTGATAGGCAATTGCGAAGACAAGTCCGCATGTCCAATTTTATTAATTTATTATATTATTTACCATGTATTGATTCACTGGATGAATCCTTAATATTTGTAACCGATGTGTGTTTTTATGTCTTGTTTCTGTTTCTTCTGGTTGATACCTTCCTGTAACCTGACAAAGTGAGTACTCTAAATTGGTGAACCTTTTTCCAAATTTCAGAACCAATTTTATTAACATCAATTTAATTACATAATATTTAGTTCAATTAGAGTTTTTACTTTCAGGTGGCACTGAAGATGACAAATATGTCGAAAGCGCTCTGCTAATTTAAATAAATAAAATTGATTTATACACTCTATACAAAGTTTTTTTATATTAATAATTCGTTACACACAAGTGTATTCAGCTCACTACATTAATTAATGATACAGCAATATTCTGCTTAGTCCTCTTTCTGAGTGTTCTATAATTATCTAAGGCCTCCAGATCGCCACTTAATCTGTATTTACGATGCGATTTATTCTTCTGTCGTAAATCTCTAACAATTCTAGATGTGAACAAAATGAGGTATCTTGAAGGTTCAGATGTCACACTTGGCACGGTTGCATCAAATATATAATCCAGTGAGGAATAAAAACGATTACAGGCTTCGTTTACAACACTGTAAACGTTCTTTTTTTTTGAACAAAAGTTAAACTACTAAAAATAATTTAATATCTCATTCTTCTCTAGTTATAAATATTGTTCGAACTGTTATCCCTTGTTCCGAATGTACTTCTGGCAACTCTTTCCCACTTCAAACGTTACGGTAGCTAGTTATTTGTTGAAGCAGAAATATTTTCCTTTTTTGTTCGAACAAAATTTCATTTTATGATCGTCTATTTGAACAAAAGTTAAACTACTAATAATATTTCGATGCCTACCTGCTCTCGTGTTCCACATTTTGTTCAAAAAAATGTTTTCTGTTGAAGCAGAAATTATTTTTTTTCGACCAAATTGTGCAACAAGAGAGCAAGTAGGTATTAAAGCATTGTTAGTAGTTTAACTTTTGTTCTAAATAAATATTGAAAATAATAAACTATCATAAAATAAAATTATGTTCGAAAAAAAAAGGAAAATATTTATGCTTCAACAAGCAACTAGCTACATTAACGTTTGAAGTAAGAAAGAGGTGTCTGGCGAGCATTAGAAACAGGGGAAAACAGTTCAAACAAAGTTTGTAACTAGAGAACAGCTAGATATTGAACTATTGTTAGTAGCAAATAAACGATAATAAAAATTGAATTGTTTTCCCCACAAAGTCTGAAAGATTTCCATCCTTCTGAAGGAATATCGACAATTTGAAGGAAAAATGTTTTTTTATCAATTAGTAGCATACCGTTAGAAAGACCATTAAGTAGAGAATATTTTAAAAGAGAGTGAAGCTCTCAGTTATTCTTACTCTTTTCATCATTAAATTTTGAAACTAATTTATTTTCACAGAATCACTAATTTCGTGGATTGAAAATCCTCGTATGTGCCTTTGGTACTGTCAGTTGTAATGGAAAGTATTAACTATTTGAACAAGCATATATTCCACAATATTTGTGGTGGTTTTACAGGTATTAATGAAAAAACTTATTACGGTTTAGAGGCGTGACGGTAATTTTAGAAAAAAAATTTTAAAATCTCCTGAACCGTGAGTCTTAGGACTCAGGATCCAGAGGTGAAAAGGCAGCAAATAATCCCAACAATATCCCAAAAAATTTTGATCGTTCATGTGCTGAACACCGTGAGTATATAAATATATATATATATATATATATATATATATATATATATATATATATATATATATATATATATATATATATATATATATATATATATATATATATATATATATATATATATATATATATATATATATATATATATATATATATATATATATATATATATATATATATATATATTATATATATATATATATATATATATATATATATATATATATATATATATATATATATATATATATATATATTTATATATATATATATATATATACAATTAAGTAAGTAACTGCCGCTGGTTTTTAAAAAATATACTAATTATAGCTGGGTATTCGGCAAGGAGTTATGATCTAAACAACCAAATTTGTCTCAGTCGACGTTTCGACTCTTTTTTGACTCTTCCTCAGGACATCTACAATTTAAAAAGAATGACAAAGAATGTTACACCGGAACAGTTCGTCTTATATATATAAAAAACTACAAAATTACATGTATACAACAGTTTCTTTGAACTCTAGTTCCTGCAATTTACAAGGAATATACAACAAAAACTCATTTAAAACCGAAAACATGTTAAAATAACGTGAATAAAGCTAAAAAACAGAAATAAATGGGCTCGAAATATCAACTAAATGGTATAAAAATCTGAGTGAAACTCAAAAACAAATGCCAAAATTTAATCAAATACTTACAAACAGTTAGGTTGTTATTGTTTTTCGTGAGGTTATGTTTGGCTCCTCGCTTCGAAATTATTAAATTAATAGACAATTTTTACTCCAAAAACAATGAGCTGTTGTAGAGTTGTGTCATGTTATGGGCCTTACAACCTAACTGTTTGTAAGTATTTGATTAAATTTTGGCATTTGTTTTTGAGTTTCAGTCAGATTTTTATACCATTTAGTTGATATTTCGAGCCCATTTATTTCTGTTTTTTAGCTTTATTCACGTTATTTTAACGTGTTTTCGGTTTTAAATGAGTTTTTGTTGTATATTCCTTGTAAATTGCAGGAACTAGAGTTCAAAGAAACTGTTGTATACATGTAATTTTGTTGTTTTTTATATATATAAGACGAACTGTTTCGGTGTAACATGTGTGTGTGTATATTGTGTATATATATATATATATATATATATATATATATATATATATATATATATATATATATATATATATATATATATATATATATATTATATCTAAACTCTGAATTATCAAACTGCCTACTCTTCAGAGTGCGGGATGCACTCTGATTGGGTGTGACATGGCGACCACTGAGAAGTGGTTTCCATGCTGATGGGAATCTGTGACTGTCATCTCTGGTGTTCAAAAAATTTGGACGTTTTTCTATTTCTACAGCTTCACGGAAAATTCGGGATTTGAAAGATCGGACGGAAGCAATATTTCTTGTATTGGAGAAATCGATAACGTAGCCTGTTTGGGTGTGATGTTGGGAAAGGGCGTTGGTGATATCTGAGTATCTTACTGAAAGTGAATGTTCTTTGGCACGGACCTGAATTCGTCGGTTCGTTTGTCCTATATGAGAACGAGGACAATTGGAACAGGGAATCTCATAAATACCGTGATTTTCGTTAGGAATTTTATCCTTGACGGATCTGACCAGATGGAAGAGTTTTTGTTTAGTAGTGAATATTGTTTTGATGTTTGTGTTTTTCAGAGATCTTGCGATCTTATCTGTTACTCCTTTTATGATTAGGGTAATAACTACAGAGTTAAGTTGAGAGGGATGGTGGTGAGACTGGGCGTTCAGAAAACGGTTTGTATGGGTGAGTTTACGATAAACTGAATAGGAGAAGCCTTGTTATGGAAGTTTTTGACCATGACATCGAGGAATGGCAGAGACCCATCGTTTTCCACTTCCATTGTGCATTCGATATTTGGATGTATGCCATTCAAATGATTCAAGAAGTGGATCAACGAGTCTCCGCCATGGGGCCAGATCGTCTACATAACGTAGCCAGCATGATGATTTATGGTCGAATGGCGAGAGAGCTGGGGTTTCGAAATGTTCCATGAAAATGTTGGCTATAACGTGAGAGAGAGGGGATCCCATTGGGGCTCCCTTAATTTGTCTGAAGAAATTGCCTTGAAAGATGGAGTAAGTGTTGGCCATGCAGTGTTTGATCAGGGATAGGTTGTCTGGGGATATTTGATGTTTCGTGTCTAGGATGGAAAGTGTTTCTTCAATGGGGATATTTGTGAATAAAGAGACAATATCAAAACTAACAAGGAGATCGGTTGGGGTAATATCAATACTTTTGAGGAGTTTTATGAAGTGAAAAGAGTTTTTGACGTATGACTGGGTTTGTTCGGCAAGGGGTTGAAGGGTTTTGGCGATATATTTCGCAAGAGGATGTGTTGGACAATTGTAAGCGCTGACAATGGGTCGAAGTGGAATATTAGGCTTGTGAACTTTGGGTAGACCATAAATTCGAGGGGTTCTTGAAGATTTTTCTCTTGGAATTAGAGACTTTTTTATTTCAGGTGGGAGATTCGATTGAACAGATCTAGCGGATACTGCCAGGCATGACATCGCCAAAATTCTTCGTACAAGTCGGCCACCCCGTCCCAACCTCACTTGAGAGGCAATCTCTCAAAGAACTTTACAATGACCAAAATCTAGTCGTCCTCCCAGCCGATAAAGACAATGCTACTGTCATTCTTAACACTTCTTCTTACCTCGATAAAATGTCCAATCTTCTAGACACCCCCGACTATGAGCGTATCACTCATGACCCGACAACATACCTGGCGTAAACCACAAAATCTCGTATCAACCAATCGAATCTCCCACCTAAATTAAAAGAGTCTCCAATCCCAAGAGAAAAATCTTCAAAATTCAAAAACCCCTCGAAAATATGGTCTACCCAAAGTTCACAAGCCTAATATTCCACTTCGACCCATTGTCAGCGCTTACAATTGTCCAACACACCCTCTTGCGAAATATCTCGCCAAAACCCTTTAACTTCTTTCCGAACAAACCCAGTCATACGTCAAAAACTCTTTTCACTTCATAGAACTCCTCTAAAGTATTGATATTACCCCAACTGATCTCCTTGTTAGTTTTTATATTGTCTGCTTATTTACAAATATCCCCATTGAAGAAACACTTTCCATCCTAGACACGAAACATCAAATATCCCCTGACAACCTATCCCTGATCAAACACTGCATGGCCAACACTTACTTCACCTTTCGAGGCAATTTCTTCAGACAAAATAAGGGAGCCCCAATGGGATCCCCTCTCTCCCCCGTTATAGCCAACATTTTCATGAAACATTTCGAAACCCAAGCTCTCTCGTTATTCGACCTTAAACCATCATGCTGGCTACGTTATGTAGACGATGTCTTTGCGATCTGGCCCCATGGCGGAGACTCGTTGCTCCACTTCTTGAATCATTTGAAGGGCATACATCCAAGTATCCAATTCACAATGGAAGTGGAAAACGATGGGTCTCTGCCATCCCAAGGCTTCTCCTATTCAGTTTATCGTAAACCCACCCATACAAACCGTAATCTGAACGCCCAGTCTCGCCACCATCCTTCTCAACTTAACTCTGTAGTTAATACCCTAATCTACCGTTCCATTCGACTATCTGACGACGAACACTGTGAATCACAACTCAATACTCTAAAATATATATTATTTCAGAACGATTACAACACATATCAAATCAACAAGAGCATACGCAAATACACAAACATCACCCCACCTCTACCACCTTCCAATCCTACTGAACAAGACTCTACACCAAAATTATTTCTTCCTTCCATCAAAGGAGTAACAGATAAGATCGCAAGATCTCTCAACAACACAAACATCAAAACAATATTCGCTCCTCAACAAAAAATCTCCCATCTGGTCAGATCCGTCAAGGATAAAATATCTAACGAAAATCACGGTAATTATGAGATTCCCTGTTCCAATTGTCCTCGTTCATATATAGGACAAACGAACCGACGACTTCAGGTCCGTGCCAAAGAACATTCACTTTCAGTAAGACACTCAGATATCACCAACGCCCTTTCCCAACATCGCACCCAAACAGGCCACATTATCGATTTCCCCAATACAAGAACTATTGCTCCCGTCCGATCTTTCAAATCCCGAACTTTCCGTGAAGCTGTAGAAATAGAAAAACGTCCAAATTGTTTGAACACCAGAGATGGCAGTCACAGACTCCCATCAGTATGGAAATCACTTCTCAGTGGTCGCCATGTCACACCCTATCAGAGTGCATCCCGCACTGATGAGCGTGAGTACCCGCCCCCCTCCTCTATAAATACCGCCACGCGACGATCAGCCCGTCAGTTGACTCTGAAGAGTAGGCAGGTTTTCCGTTTGACACGAATAATTCTTACTTATATTCATCTGCCATTGCGATAAAATTCGTAGCGATTGCTGCTTGCGGTGTGTGAATGTTGAATCACATCGAATTGACTGTGTCAACTTTACCCTGGCAGATATAGTAGCCACCTTCGGGTGTTCCGGACGTACGAGTTCTCGTTGGAGAAATGTTTTCGTCTGTTTGAAATATGTGGGTCAATTATTTCCGACTCGTGGCGCTGTGTCATATTTACATGCCATGGAGTTACTAGAAGAAAAATGTATGACCGTTTGAAATGTTAGTTTGGTTATCACTTTCGGTGGATGGATGATACTGATGAGCCCCAATAAGGGCGACACAGTCTGTCTATCAATTTCCATCGATTGTGATAAACAAATTAACATTTCTAACAATTACCGTCTAGGGTAGATGTAGATATTTCGATGCTTCCTGAACTCTTATAACTAGCTCCGCTAGGAGGTTTGTTTGATCAGTTTCAAATAAATGTCCTAGTTCACTTAATTTTATAATCACGGGCGTGTTTTCCGTTTAACATGAATAATTCTTACTTATATTCATTTGCCATTGCGATAATATTCGAAGCGATTGCTGCTTGCGGTGTGTGAATGTTGAATCACATCGAATTGATGTGTCAACTTTACCCTGGCAGATATAGTAGCCACTTTCGGGTGTTTCGGACGTACGAGTTCTCGTTGCCGAAATGTTTTCGTCTGTCTGAAAGATGTGGTTAAATTGTTTCCGACTGGTGGCGCTGTGTCATATTTATATGCCATGGAGTTACTAGAAGAAAAATGTATGACCGTTTGAAATGTTAGTTTGGTTATCACTTTCGGTGGATGGATACATAGAGTAGCTCTACCAATCGAAAACTAACAGGACCGTCAAATTTTGGCGTTTATCAATAACTGCTCAAAAAAGTCGATTCGGAGATTTTTACTTAATTTACTCAATAAATAATCAGTTATAATATCAGTATATCGAGTGGTATTCGTTACGATTATATAACGAGTAAAAAATATCAATTTTTTTCGAAAAATCGTCTATATATATATATATATATATATATATATATATATATATATATATATATATATATATATATATATATATATATATATATATATATATATAATTCATTTGAATTGTTGTTACCTGTGAACTATTTTCAACTTTTTGATAATTATTAGCAATAACAGGCTTGGTGAATCTCAAAAAACGAAACGTCAACTCTTTAATAAAAGTTTTTTGAGATTCACCAAGCCTGTTATTGCTAATAATTGTCAAAAAGTTATATATATTATATATACATAGTATATATATATATATATATATATATATATATATATATATATATATATATATATATATATATATATATATTATATATATATATATATAATATATATATATATATATATATATATATATATATATATATATATATATATATATATATATATATATATATATATATATATATATATATATATATATATATATATATATATATATATATATATATATATATATATATATATATATATATATATATATATATATATATATATATATATATATATATATATATATATATGTGTACAGCTTCGCTTTAGAATGCATATTCATTTTACAAACCTACATAAATTAAATTGGTACAATAAATATTTCAGCAGTTCTTGGCTCCACCGAAACCTGGGGGTTTTGGACAACCGAGACATTGGCCAGTCTCATACCTCCATAAAGATAGACCGCCTAATATAACAGATGCAAAAACAAGATTGATGACACCTGAAGGAAATGAAGAATCCAAATCCAAATTCAGAGCTATCCAAAGTTTAATTGACATAATCAATTCAAACAAGCTGAAGAACGTCCAGTACCAAATAACAAATGAGTCGAATAATGAAGATGATGTGTTATTCGTGAAAATACCACTGCCATCGAAATTTACGGAACAAAATAAAACGGATGGTACTCGTTATACACTACAGTCCAAACTAGAGCATATAAATATCACCAAATCGTCCAATAATGTAACAAGAAGATCTAACAAAAGTTTGGATTTTGTCGAAATTCCTGTAACAATGAGAATAAAAAAAAATTTTGATACTCTACTACCAACATATAGAAGAAGTTACATCACTCGTACAAATGTTACAGAACACGGGCGTTTTGCACTTAATAAAGTTCCATGAACTCTATGGGGAACACATGATTTAAATTTTTGAATAAAGACCCTAAACACAAAATTTTTATATTTAATTCATTTCAAAAACATACAGTGCGAGTGGAATATTCATTTATGGAGAGAAGATGTAACGACGAGCGCATGCGCTCGTTGTTCCAACTTTCTTTCTTCCTCTACTCATAGGTGGAATATACTAGAGTCATATTTTAAACCAAAGAATAAGAATCTGACTCTTAAGTCACTGAGTATTACTAGATGTTTGGCGAGAGAAGGCCTCTCTCGATTTTGAACCTTTTATGAAGGCATTGAAAATCATCCTTGACAGAAAAGAAGAGATTGCGATCGAAGCCAAATGACCTTTGAACCAGCTCTTGACAAAAAAAATTATATTTATGGCTGCCTTTTGGGGAGATGTTTTAAACGAGTTTAAGTAAAAAATTTCCAATTCATAAAAATAAATGTGAACACAGTTGTAACTCTGTACAGCTCGCTTATCGCTTTTGTCAGTGAGTTAAGGGAAACTTTATTTAATTGAGTCTGAAGGGAAGGAGAAACTAAGGTCCGTACAAGATGATGGTGAACTTCAGGCAAAATGCGGAGGACAAACTCAAAGAAAGCTATACACTAATAATTGACAAGCTTCTGAGTTAAACAAGAGAATTGCTATTTACGATGAATTTCTAAACAGATTCTCATTGTTGTCAAACCTCTGCCAGATATTTTGTTGGCAGTTCTGCTTTCAATAAAATAGCCTTTAACTTCTTCGATATAAGGTATGCGCTTTGGATCATTGGAATCTTAAGAAATTGTTTTAAAAATTTCGTGTCAAACTTTGCCATATTTCTAACCAATAACTTAATAACACCTAGTGTGAAATTAGAAAACTTTAAACGTTGATAACTTTCTTATTCTAAATAGAATGCTATGTATATTTCAGCATAGTTGAATTCGCTATTAAATGACGTTTAGATTGATATAACCATTCCCTATACCTTACATTAATAATAACATAGATATTTCACAATTTTGTAATACTTTAGGTTTCATCACATCTGAGAAATTAGAGCTAGTTATTTTGACGTATTAATGGATACCAAAAACAAAAATTGTTTATTGTCACCTTTTCTAGTATTTGTTCAGTAACAATGGATTTCACGCCACAAGAAATGATAAATTTGGTTTATTGTATTGGAGAACGTAGACAAAATTTGTGTTCAGCAGAGTGGTCGTATATATTTGCCGAATTTACCCTAGATTTTATCAAGTGATTGGTGAAAAATTTGACAGGAAATATTCGAAACAATATTTCAAGATTCCGAAAATTCAAACCGCATACCAATAGACGTAATGGCAAATAAGTAACAGGCTATTTTTGTTGAAGGCGTAACTTTCAAAATTTTACGACAACAATTCTAGAAAACTGTACACTTTAGGTTTAGGAAATGGTGAGGCAATTTTATGAGGAATTACATAACAAATTCAAACAAAACAAAAATACAGGGTTTTCTACTTGAAATA
>JARQZK010001673.1:0-42500 GCA_030704885.1 Cynegetis impunctata | reverse complement strand
CCACAAAATAATTGTCAAAAACATTCAGTCACTTATCTACGCATTATAGGACTGTGCGTTTTTGGTAAGTACCAGAGTATTTAGAAATAACTTGTTGTAGTAAAATATATACAATTTTTCTTACAGATTACATTATTTCGGATTCAGAATCCCAATTGTGCGCCGCCCAACGTTCTTGAAATTGCCGTGGGCTTACTGAAATGTGTACTTTTTTGTACGCTCACGGCCGGACAAAAAAGTTAAAACAAAATGACGTCTATGAAATCAAATTTCAACAACTGAGGTTAAAAAAGTCGTCATTTTTTGACGTTTGCGGAAATAATTATTTATTATACAAGGGAAAACTAATTAGATTTTAGCTCGAGCTAAAATCTAATATTTTTTCCCGTGTATAATACATAACTTTTTTCTGTGACGGGGAAAACGACGATTAAATATTGACGAAACATATTATTATAATAGTAAGAAAATTATCGATGTGAAATTTGAATTTTTAAACTGGTAGGCTGTTGTACTTTTAGCGACAATTAGACCTGCGTTGCTAAGGAAACCTTTGAAATAAACAAATATCTGTCAATTTAATTCTGTAATTTGATTCAAAAATAGAGAACTTAGTAGTTGTTTAGTAGTTATTTCGAATAATATAAAGTGAAAAAATTTCTGATTCCGAGTTTTCTCTGACTCCACCGTCATCAAACTAACTACATTTCTGAAACAAAATAGGAAAGGTTACACGACCAAGAAAGCTGCGATTTTCACGAGTAAACAAATTATTGATTTTTCAAATAATGCTCGCGATGAAGTTTATTATTAATGTCCAAGGCTGTTGTTGTATTTGGAATTGCAGGAGCTTGTCGAATTTGTGAAATAAGCCAGGTGACATTAGATGATATTGAAGATTCGGAATCGTTATTAATTGTGAAACTCAAGCAAACAAAGAATGAAGTAAACAGGAGATTTGTAGTTACTGAAGAATAAATTAAATTTTACCGAATGTACATAGCCCCTTGTCCAGCAGCAGCAAACGATCGCCGACTGTTTTATGGATATCGCAATGGAAAATGTATCAATCAGGTTGTGGGTAAAAATCAGTTGTATAAGGTACCTGAAACAAACGCTTAATCTCTTCAACTTGAAAATGCTAACTCATATAGTACAGGTCATTCATTTCGAAGATCGTCTGCTATACTTCTAGTTGAATCTGGGGGAGACTTGATGACAATAAAGAAACATGGCGGTTGGAAGTCATCAACGGTCGCTGAAGGGTATGTTGATGAATCGGTAGCACGCAGGACAGAAATAGCTAATAAAGTGTTTAGAACGTGTGGCAGTGCTGAAATAACACACGATTTGCGACCTGATACATTAACGGCATCTATGGCAGAAAAAAATATAATTTCGACACAAGAAAATTCAACTGTTGTACCGAATAGTTCAAAGAATATGTCATACATGCAATGCACATTTAATAATTGTACTTTTCATATAAAGGAAATGTAACTTTTGTATAATAAAATATTCTAAAATCAAATATCTACCTTTACTTATGTGTATATATATCCGGGAAAAAAGTAGGTACTCACTTTTTTCCCGAGGAAGAAATTAAATTCAAAAAATGATATTTTTAACCTGTCAACAGAGATAAAATGTCACTTCTTTCCGGTCACAGAAAAAAAATTATTATTCAATCGTTGGAACTTTATCCCTGTCATACTCAGTAAGTTTGGATACTTTAAATTGAACTCTCGCACAGTTTGCTACATAATTTTTGAACACAACTTCGTTTGGATAATTTTCCATTTTCTAATCAATTTTATTCAACAATTAGCACAACTCGTTTTTACCTCGAAATTATATCACCTTATTGTTTGCAATTATCTTTTATTTCCATTGCGTACTGAAAACAAGAAATATCTGGACATTTCTTGATTTTTATTGAATTACTCGATAATAATAATAATAATAACTTTATTCATCCTTTCAGACAAGATACACTTGTACACACGTTTACAAAAAAGAAAACAAAGATGAAAAAGAAAAGTAATATAACATCTTATAACTAGATACTTAAAGGATAATTTATATCAGTATCAAAATATTCCCCCTTGCTGTAAAAACACTTCTCGAGTAACAAAAATTTAACTTTTTTTTAATCTTCTGTACACAGCATTTTGTTCTTCATAAAAAGGGTTTACAGGTCTCCCCAGGTTTCAAATTAAAATTGAAACGTATTATTTTCTTCTGGGCAATGAAGACTGAATTGCTAAATGGGGAATCACCCCAAAATATAACGTTATAGTTGAGGTGACTGTATGCAAGTGAATAATACGAATTTATCAGAGAATCCTGTGGTAATATAAGTTTTATGCGCCTCAAAGCGTAAAATGCGCTACTCAATTTTCTGCAAACGTGATCAGCGTGATCCCTCTACTTTAAATTTTTATGAATGAAATGGTTCATGATATAGTCGGGCAAGTCATCCATGAACATAATAAATAAAAGTGGTCCTAGGACTGAACCTTGAGGCACGCCCATTTCTACAGGGTATCTAGCTGAGATGTGTTGCCCCACCCGCGCAATCAACCATCGATTGGTCAGAATGCTTTTTATCCACTCAAGGAGAACACCCCTTAAACCTAGATTGAACAATTTATCCAGTATAAAGTTGAAGTTCAAGCAATCAAATGCACGAGATTAGTCAAAAAACAACCCAGCCACAAAAAAAAGTTGAAAAAATATTTCAACATTCTATCATAAACTAATCTTTCTATGACTTTAGATAAACAACCCAATAATGAAATGGGACGATAATTGTTAATGTCGTCTACAGCATTCTTCTCGTGCACTGGTATCACCACAGCCGTCTTGAGTACAGAAGGAAACCTGCCTGAGGTTGCTGAGACATTAATAAGATATGCAAGATGTTTCGATATATAAGGAGCCAAAACCTTCAAAACCTTTATCGGGATCATGTCCAACCCACTGGAGTTCTTATTTTTCAATTTTTTTTATAGTAGATTCAATCTCCACGGCCTCGATTGGAAAGAAGTTGTACATGACTGTGATCGACTCATACCGAAATGCTCCTGAACACTGATTATATTTATTGAAGAGAAATATTCACCAAATGCATTAGACACATTAGATTGATCACAAATAATTTTATCTTTAACTTTTAACACAATACTCCCAGCCTTGTTGGTGGAACCTGTTTCTTTACGAACTAAATTCCAGATGGTTTCATTCTTATCATTAGAAGATTCTAGCAGGTTTTTATGAAGATTTAATTCAGTTGATTTCAGTAGTTCCTGATATTCTTTTTTGGCGGATAAATAACGATTTCTACTGTCCTGGGAATTCAAGTTTCGGAACAACCAGTGAAGATTTCTGAGATCCCTCCTAGCTTGTCTGATCCCATCAGAAATCCAATCGGCCTTGCGTCCAATTTGATTTCATTTTTGTTTAATCTGGCAAGCAGAGTCTAGCAAGAATTTCAAGATGTTATGGAAATGATCAAAACAGTGTTCGATGTCTGCATCAAGATAAATGTCGTCAAAACAAACTGTTGCAGCCATCAACGAGAGGTTTAGTAAACTTTTTTCAGAGAGACATAGGAATATACAAAAGGAAGTATTATCTATAGGGTTCGGTACAGGATACTCAAAGGTGAGAACAATGGCTCTGTGATCCCCGATGTGAGGATCAGTTACCTCAGAAGCCAAAAGATCAAAGCAAACATTCGTGAAAATGTAATCTATTTTTTTGGAACTAGTAATACCGTTTTTGTTAGTATAAATTCTAGCAACATCATCAGAAGTGATGGTTAAATCAAATTGTGAGAGTAAATAATTCAGATCGGTACGTGACTCAAAATAGCTGATATTGAGATCACCGCAGACAAAGATAAACTCGGATCCTTTGAGGCAATAATCCAGTACATAAGACATTGTTTCACTAAATAATTTCAAATTACCCTGTGGAGGCCTGTATACACTCATATCACAAATATCATAGTACATATATTTTAACTTAATTGCACAAATTTCACATTGCATTTCTAACGAAAACTTGTTAATATAGGCGATAACTTCATATTTTAAACTTGATTTAATATATATGGCTGTTCCTCCATGTAGTCTAGTAGGACGACAGTATGAAGCAAGTCATTACATATCCTTGTATATTCATGAAAGATATTTCATGAGAACTACATCAATGTTCAGCTACACTCAAAATATCTGGATTTTCGAGCGCAACGTAAGCTTCAATATCGTTAATTTTATTGGAGATACATTGAGCATTCAGTTAGATAATTTTAAAAAAATGAGGTCCTTTGACACCTGCCAAAACTGGTGCAGATGTTGACCTTATCTTATCCTTCATGAAGTAACATTTGACTGGCGTCATTTCATAAAAAACTTGTTTACTGCTATTCCTTTTGGCCAAAATTCAGGATTCGAAACTTTGTCCAAGAATTCTGAGGGTAGAGTAATCTTGAATGATAGGTAAACTTCCGGTTTTTTCGATGTAAGTTTCTCACACAATAAGTTTGGTATACCTCCGCTGAAATAATTCTGCAGCTCGCTTGTAGTTGTTTCAGATAGAAATTGAAGTTAGGTATAGGGAAAGCTTAATTACTTCATTTTTCAATTTAATTTTCTTTCGAATAGTGTCAAAAAAAAATTGTAGGTGCCATTTGAAAAAATTGAGTTTTTGAAAATTTTTGAATGCTTCAATTGAAAATCGCCTGCACCCATATGGTACAAAATGGGATCATCGATGGAATATCAGGTGTTAGCCTCGAATGTCAGTTAAATACTTCAAAAATTTGGTTTCTTCCAGTTTGCGAGCTACAAATTTTTTTCTTAACTACTACGATGATCGTTTTTTTCAGAAAAATGGAAATATATAAAAAATATCAATAGATAAAATAGATAAAATAACAAAACTTATAAATTTTCTGGGAATTACTGTTCTAAGAACTGAGGACGGAATTTACCTGAATCAAAAACTTTACATTTCAAATCTTTTGAAACGTTTTGGAATGGAAGATTGCAATGAATGCAAAACAACAATAGATCCTAAATTGGACAATTCATTACAGGAGAATGCTACTACTGAAAGACCAATTCGTGAGTTGGTTGAGAGTATATTGTATTTAATGCTCTGTACTCGGCCTGATCTCAATTCATCAATAAACATATGCAGTAGATACCAAGATAAACTTTCAGATGCACTATGGATCTGTCTTAAACGGATTCTCAGATATATGAAAGGAACAGCTGATTTTGAGCTGTACTACAATAAACATAACAATGAAAAATTGGCTTGACATGCTGATTCAGACTGGGGTGGAGACGCTACAGACAGAAAGTCAACATCAGGTTATCTGTTTAAAGTATTTGGTTGTGTGGTAAGCTGAAATAATAGGAAACAAAAATGTGTTGCAATATCATCCAACGGAGCTGAATACTTGGCTCTGGCGGAAGCTGTCAAAGAAGGTATATGGTTGGAAAATTTGTTGATAGACTTTGGCTATGCAAAGACAGGTTTCATCGTATTTGAAGATAACCAATCATGTATTAAACTGACTAGCAAATATGAACATAAGCGTCTGAAACATATTGACATTAAATATAATTTTCTGAAAGATTTGGTTATTAACAAAATTGATAAGGTTGAATATATATATGTACTAAAAATCAGACTGCTGATATACTAACTAAATGTTTGGTAGGTGAATCATTTGAAAAACACAGATATGATATGAGTTTGAGAAAAGAAATGATGTAATGTTTGTAAAAGTTATTATATATATATTATGTGTATTTGATTGAGGAGGAGTGTTAAGGAACAATAAAATAACTCATAGTTCTGAAAATAACTAATTTGTGAACTTACCTGAATATATGTTGGTAGTGAAGTGACAAGTGAAGTATGACATAAGGATTTTATGATTATGTTGATATAAAATGTATGTACTTGGAAAAGAGTGAAAATGTTATAATCTTCTGTTTTAAACTGTGCTGTTGAATGAAATAAACGTACATAGATATTTGGCAATCTTCCTTTTTCACTAAACAACAAATACGAGGGAAGTCAGAAGTGTAACAGGGTTCGTTCTAGACCGAAATGTCATTTCTGCGCATGCGCGACTAACTGTAAATATAGGTATGAGAATACGTATGGGAGCCCAGAGAACTGAAATTTTTTATGAGACCACCGGGCCCCCGAGGAGTCTTCATGTGGGTCCCCAGGAGTCTTAATGTGGGTTCAGGAGATTGAAATTATATGATATATATAGGAATGGGGCCCTCGGGAGTCTTCATGGGGACTGAAATTTTTATGGGGCCCCCAGGATTCTTCATGGGAGCACTGGGACCCCCAGGAGTCTTCATGTGTGTTCAGGAGATTGAAATTATATGATATATAGGCCCGCCGGGGAACTGAAATTCCTTGGTATCAAGGAGGCCGCCTTCGTAGATTTGGATATCAAATTACATACAAACATAGTTATTTAAAAAATAGTTATTTTCAAATATGAAACTAATACATCTCTTAGTCTTAAAAATTCATTTCCATTTTGATATATTAAATATAATCGCGTTGAAGTGAAAACAGAATGACTCAATATCAGCTGAGAGATAAGAGACGGAAACTGAAATTCTTTGGTATATAGATGGCCGTCTTTGTAGATTTGGATATCAGATTATATAAATAAATATTTAAAAAATAGTTATTTTCAAATATGAAACTAATAGACAACTCCGTGTTAAAAATTAATTTTTCATTCATATTAAATACAGTCGCGTTGAAGCGAAAACAGAATGATATATAATTGAACTCGAGAGATAAGAGACAAGTATTGTAGGTCGAACGGAATAATTAAATGATTCATGCTATCTCAATAGGAATGGGACTTCAGCATGTCCCTCACGGTACACCATCTTCTATACTCCAAACCCAATTTCACTCTACGTGAATTTTTTACACATTAATTACAATTTATTACAACTATTTCCAAATTTATTACAGTTGCAGAACTCAAGTTATGAGGGTGTGGTGTAGAATTAGTCTAAAGCTGCACCACACTCATACCATATGCATTATTTTTAATTCAGAACTTTTCTGTTATTAATTACAATTAATTACAATTAATTACAATAAATTACAATAAGTTACAATTAATTACAATTAATTACAATTGATTACAATTAATTACAATTAATTACAATCAATTACAATTAATTACAAATAATTACAATTAATTACAATTAATTACAATTAATTACAATCAATTACAATTAATTTCAACCATTTCCGGCCTCATAACAATTCCACAAATCAAAAAAATTGGTAGCGCATCGGTAAATTATGACAACAACCAACAAATATAAGGATATTCATTTATTACAATAGCCCACTCGAGTAGGGTGGTGTAATGATTGATAACAATTTTCACGAGACAAAAAATTATAGAATTATAGAGAATACGATAAAAATACAGGGTTTTCAATTTATTACAATAGCCCACTCCGTTTTATCGATCCAAAAAATAGTTAACAGGATTGAAAAAATGTTAAGAATGAAGCTGTAGGTGTGTGGATAGTGTAATAATTGATAAAAATTTCCAAGAGACAAAAAACAATAGAATTACCGAAAATGAGATAGAAATACATGGTTTTCAATTTATTACTATAGCCCACTCGGTTTTATCGATCCAAAAAATAGTTACCAGGATTGAGAAAATGTTGAGAAAGAAGCTGCAGGTGTGTGGGGTAGTGTAATAATTGATAAGAATTTTCAAGAGAAAACAAACAATAGAATTATCGAGAATAAGATAGAAATACAGGAATTTCAATTTATTACAATAGCCCACTCGGTTATATCGATACAAAAAAAGGTCAGCACGATTGAGAAAATAATAAAAAAGAAGCGAGTGGGGTAGTGTAATAATTCATAAGAATTTTCACGAGACAAAAAATCATAGAGTTATCGATAATAAGATAGAAATACAGGGTTTTCAATTTATTACTATAGCCCACTCGGTTTTATCGATCCAAGAAATAGTTACCAGGATTGAGAAAATGTTGAGAAAGAAGCTGCAGGTGTGTGGGGTAGTGTAATAATTGATAATAATTTTCAAGAGACAAAAAACAATAGAATAGCCCACAGTAGTTAACAGTAAGAGAGTTCTAATCCACAATGGCGGCCATCGAGGTGGGGGGACCTTTCCGTCTACGTCAAATCGATATTCAAGATGGATGCTATGACGTCATGGGGCCTGGGGGCCCTCTGTTATCTAAGATGGGGGCTCCTTCTCCTCGATCCTGGCCTGGGGGCCCTGGCTTGGGGGCCCTGGCTTGGGGGCCCTGGACTGAGGGGCCCTGACTATCTCTCTCATGGGGATCCTCTCACTCCTTCTCATCGATCCTGCCCGGGGGCCCAAGCTGAAATATTAATAAATGAAAAAAGCTGTGTCGGTGTCTGGGATTCGAACCGCAGAATTACTGCACCAGAGTCTAGTACTCAGACCGGCCGTCCGTCAACCCATAGTTATAATTAGGATTAAGCGAGTGATATAACTAACTTGCGCAGAGGATTCCGTAACGTTAATCTTGAATCACAGATATCTTAGGTATGTCACACGTCATCCGATATGTTATTCGTAACTGTCAAATGTCATCTTGAATCATATATATCTCAGAGCATAGAACTGTAATACGTTAAAAATTCAAATTTTGAAACGATTGCAACGCCCTCCCTTCTGTTGGTGAGATTCTGAATGATGAGAATACAGTGATCTGTTATACACGATCCACCATCTGTTGGCCAGGTTCTGAATGACGATTATACAGTGATCTGTAAGATCATTCGTTTTTTTATGTTGTTATTAATAGGGTGCCCAGAGAACTGAAATTTTTCATGATACCCTCAGGGATTCTTCATGGGGCACCGAGCCCCGCGGAGTCTTCATGTGGGCCCCCAGGAGTTTTCATGTGGGTTCAGGAGATTGAAATTATATGATATATATAGGAATGGGGGCCCTCGGGTGTCTTCATGGGGTCACCGGAGGTAACCCATGGAGGCACCGGGCTCCCAGGACTCTTCTTGTGTGTTCAGTAGATTGAAATTATATGATATATAGGACCGTAGGGAAACAGAAATTTTTTTGGTATATAGGAGGCCGTCTTCGTAGATTTGGATATCAAATTACATACATAGTTACTTAAAAAATAATTATTTCTTTAAAAATTCCATTTCCATTTTGATATTTAAAAAAAAATCGCGTTCAAGCGAAAACAGAATGAGTCAATATCAGCTGAGAGACGGAAACTGGGTATATAGGAGACCGTCTTCGTAGAATTGAAGTCGGTGTTATCGCAGAAATATTCCATCAGCAAATTCTCCGTTCGACCTAGAGCTGAAATTTTATTCGTCCGTAAGTTAATGAATTAATTAGATACAAGGTCATTATTTCGTTCGACTGAAGAATCTCAGCGTCAGCGTTTTATGAATCATGTTATATTTCTAAAGGGGTCCATACATAGTCAATCTCGATCCCGATCAGGATTTCATCATTTTGAGGCCAGATCCGCCAATCTAACTCATACATTATCAATCTGGATCACCGATCTCGATCGAGATTGACTGTGCACGATCTCCTTTAAAAACAACAAAGGAATTTCATAAACGTTATCTACATGCTGATTCCACATTTTCTAACCGTTAGCCGTGTGCAAAATCCCTCCTCCACTAAAAACTTCTTTCTAATAATTGTTGAAATTTTTCTTATTAATTTCATTCCAACTTCAATTTCATTTGAAGCAGCATCGTGAAACTTTCGATCTAACCGTTTGGGTGTCTTCTTGTCTCAGTGAAAAAAAAAGTAAGTTTTTATTTTAGAGTTATACTTCTGAACGTTATTTAATATTTTTTATATATTTGTTTTAGAGATGGATTTATTAGGAAAATTGAACAAAGATTCTTTCCTGGAGAGGAAACCAAAGAAGAAGTTATCCGATCTGATTATCGAGGAGCCCTACAGAATATATGAGGCAAAAATAATTACATCTGCGTTCGGAGAGTCAGTACTTCTAGACATGGGTGACTACAATGTCTTTTTACCGAAGAGAGTGACAGAAGAATACAGACCTTATATAGAGGAGATTACAACAGGCGAATATTCCATCGTATCCAAGGGAACATTGGAAACCGGAAAAACCCATCCAGCTGCAATATTTAAACTTATTAAAAACTAGGTAAATATTATTTATGCAGATTTCTTGTTCAATGGGATCTAAAACAAGAACACTGTTACTTACAAGTACGACTAATAAATTTTTTCAAACTTACTCACGGTTTTCAATTAATAATGTTTCGTTTTCCCTCTCAATGGTCCTTATATAAGATCGAGATTTGATGTTATCTTCATCCATATGGACCAAAAATTAATTATTCTACTGAATATCTCATAATATAATATCCTATTGTCCATTAGAATAGTACATAAATTAGAACAAGGTCAATTCCTCACACGTTATCTACATACTTATTTCATCATATTAATGTACCCGAAAAAATAGTGTGAATTTGTACAGTTTAAAAACTTTCTCATGATAATTATTGAAGAAATCGAGCGTAGGATTGTTCCTAACACTAATACATATCGTTTGATTAATATAAAATTTTTAAAAAATTAACAGTATTTCTTCTACAAAAATTCTTAGAAAAAATAACCTGGTGAAATATAAGCTTCAATACTGTACTGAAATTAGAGTGTATTCGCAGACTCAATCCACGAGTCATGGTCCTTATCAATGAACAGTCATCTAACCAATACCTTATCTCCTCTTTTATGTAATACTTTTTCGACTGAAAATGTATTATATATATATATATATATATATATATATATATATATATATATATATATATATATATATATATATATATATATATATATATATATATATATATATATATATATATATATATATATATATATATATATATATATATATATATATATATATATATATATATATATATATATATATATATATATATATATCGATCGAGATTGACTGTGTACGATCTCCCTTAAAAAACAATAAAGGAATTCACAAACGTTATCTACATGCTTATTTCACATTCTCTAAGCCGTGTGCAAAATCCTTTGTTGTTTTTAAGGGAGATCGTACACAGTTAATCTCGATCGAGATATATATATATATATATATATATATATATATATATATATATATATATATATATATATATATATATATATATATATATATATATATATATATAGTATATACTTAATGCATGAGAGGTGTGCATAATGATAATTTTTTCAAAAGAGAGTGAAAGTGAAATAAACATCAATTTCATATAAATTTTTTATTATACAAAATTTTCCATGTCTATATCATTTAATATTTTATTCTTGTTATACAACAAACATTCTAATATGATGTAACTGTTCACTGAAGAACTAATTTTACAGAATTCAGTTATGAGTTCTTCAGATGATTTATCACTTCCGTTCCTAGATGCTTCCCTGATGACTTCCAGAAAATTCCTATAGTAGTATGGAAACTTTTGATTTTTTAACATCTCGATTCTACTAGAGATTATATCGTTCAATTGAATGATTTTCTCTACGTCATCGTTACTGAAGAATAGAAAATTACCCCATTTGGATATGCTCAACGTTGAATTCTCCCATGATCGCACTATTTCAACATCAGAATTATTATTGGCATCCTCATTTTGAAGTTTTGAAATGAAGGTATCCCATTTCCAGTTATCGAAGGAAATTACAGCTTCGTTACAGGTGAACTTGATTGAAGGTATAAAGTTTCGGACTGAACTTATACCACAGTTAATTTGTAGAATACTAGGTCCAAGACGACAATTTATTTCAATTTGGAAGTGTCCATTTAACAGAAAATTCGTCTCATTCTCAATATCCTCATCGTACATCTTCACTATACGATACAGTTCTGCATCGAAAATTCCATCAACGTCCTCATCATAGTCATCGATAAAACCACTGTCTTGAGACATTGTTATAATTCAATCTTCAATACTCAACTGTGAACTTGTAGTTTATTCGTAGAGTGATAATCCTGTTTCTTATCCACTCTTTCCCCCCCTCAACCTTCTAACCAAAAACCTCATCACCTCTCTTATGTTTTTCAACTAAAGAAATAACAGATTATGACTAATCTATATTCAAAATATTATATAAGTCGAGACTTGTCAAAATTGTTGAAACCACTCATTTATTTTTCATGATTTTTTTTCTCTCACAAATATATATATATATAATTTTGTTTTTCAACACTAAGAATTACTTTTTAAAAAAACAATTTATTCGATGTGAAGTTCACAAGATGGAAGTTACTTAATTAATCTTACGGTTCTATGTTAGTGAGGGCTTATATAGGCAAGCAGCGATGAATCAGTACAAGGTTACTATTGACGTCATTAAAATGGATAAGCTGTACTTTGACTACATAACTCCTCCCCATTTAAAGAAAGTTCGTTATCCTTAATTTTAAGGTGACGAATCTTCAAGAAAATTCTATAAAAAATTATAATCACTACAATAATAATAAAGATTACAAATACAATTGTTATGAAACTTATAGTTGTAGGATGTGGAGCCCATTGGTATAGGTCGTCCAGTTTGGGGATGTCTTCTTCTTGGATATTCTTCCAATTTGTTGTATAGGTCCAATTCGCTTCCAGTGGCGCAAGATAGACCTGAGCATAGGTGTTGAAAACTTCTCGGGGGTGTATTCTCTTAAATCCATCAGTAATTATACATTCTGATGTAATCTGAGATAATTTAGGGATTTTATGAGAGAATGAACCACTTTCGCATTCTTCTTGTATCATTTCATTGTTAATGGAAATGATAATTCCATTTTCCATTTCGAATAAATCTTCTTGAGGCTCAACCGAACTGCGATTACAATGTTCTTGCAGGGTTTTTAGAACCATTCGGACACATTCAGGGGGTTTCTTCAGGTATTCCTGTTTACAGATGTAGAAGTCTTCGACTTGTTGAATGACCTCGGTATTCCATACAATCTCTTCGTTGCGTGTTAACCCATAGGAATTAAGGTTCGGAAAGGTATGTTATACAATCTAAACAGGTCATATTTATCATTCTTAAAAGTTGGTATGGTTATGCTAAATAAAATATTGAAACCCTTAATAAAAACTTTTGTTACGCATACAGCATAATAGTCTGTTAAATGAGAGAATGGTAACATTTTTTCTTCCTTTATTACTTCATTAAATTTCGACAGAGGTAGAATATTTTCATGTAAGAGGTGCAAACGTGCAAAACTGATGGCATTTTCAATTTCTGATAATATTATTGCTATCTCGTGTGAATGGAGAATTATTAGATTAAGTTTCAAACTTAAATCGTTAGCTACCTTTAACTGTTCAGTTTTCTTAATTAAAAAATTAATAGTATTCACATATTTCGTTTGAGTATCGGATACTATTCGCAGTATTTTCTGCTGATTAGCTTTCAAAATGTTCTCATTCTTTTTAATTGCTTCAAAATATTTTTGATATATTAATTCATCGTCCGCGTCTAAAGTACCAAATAAAAATTTAAAAGTGGATCCTCCAATATTCAATAATCCTTTTCGCGAGCGTATTTTCTGTGTGATTATATTATTAAAAGTTTGCTCATTTCTATTGACCGAAGTATTAGCCATAACCAGATATTGGTACACAGGAACAGTATACGTCGTGTTTATGCTTTCTTTAATTATTTCTTTTTGGATTCTAATTAATTCGGGTATTCCCGATATATCATAATGAAACAGTAAATATTTAGCATGAATTGATTTACATGAATTTTGCCTAAATGTATAGGTATTAAATTATGCGAAATCTCTTGAACAGAGAATGTATGAACTTTAACCAATATAAATAAGAGGATGAAGGATACATGGGTCATCTGAAAATTAGGAGAAGTAATTAGTGTCTTCTTTATTTTATTCGATTTCTATGATAGAAATGTTTGCTTTGAGGATTTCTGATCCTAATGTCTGTAATAATGCTTCTAGACTTTTTCTTGTAATGTTTTTTAAATTTGGATTGACATTTGCTGCGTTTTTGTCTGTGGCAGCATTCTCTACTTGCAATATATTTTTCAAGGTTTCACGATTTGTCTGTACGTAATTTGAAATTATTTCATGCGATGTATCATCTGCAGGAATAGTTATATTTGAATCTAGGTCGTTTGTTTTTATGTTTGGAGATAAAGAATTAATCTCGTCTTCTAAGATATTAATTTCGCGGGAGACAATCGAGTGGTCTGTATAACATATATTGTTGCAATCTCGAGATGCATCATCGCTTATCTTAAATGCTTCCTTTCGTTTATTGTTGTCCTTCGAAGATAAGGATTCATCTTCATCTATTTTTAATCGGGACAAGTAGTCCACATCATTGTACGTGCCCGGTTTGAATTTTATCTCGCAATCAAACTCTATGGGATTAGAATGTCGTCTTGCAATTACTTCTTGGAAATTAATAGGAATTTCAGAGTTTTCGATCTTTGTAATTCGTACATTTGATATTTTAGGATTTGGAATTTTAATTTCTCTTTGATGAGAGTCTGTGAAATTTTCAAAAATAATTTCCTCTTTATTTAATTGATTATTTACGTTTTCCGGAATTTGTGGATTCGTATAAATTTTTATCTGTATATCGCAATTTGAGAATACATATTTAATCATTTCATAAATTTGATTCCAGTCTGATTTATCAAGTCCTGTCGATAGTTTTGGAAGGGCAATACATTTATCTCTGTTTTTCAAGCATAAAAGTTTTAGAGACAATAAGGTGGAAAATACATTTTCGTATGTTGGTTTATCAAAAAATTTATTTTTAGTGATGAGGTAGTAAAGCATTCTGTCATGATTGCGTATACAAGCAACTTGACCAACATTTTTATTTTGCGAAATTAGTTCTGTAACATTGTTATATTTATTTTTGAAATGAAGGGCGATGCCTTTATTCATATGGAAATCTTTACTCACACAGTGACACAGAGAAAAATCTGCTGGGGCATTGAATAAATTATCGTTCTCTTCTGTTACATTATCGCTAGTTATTTGTTTCCGTTGAAATTGAATAAGGAATTTTTCGTATGATAATTGATTTTCCTTACGTTCAATATTTTCAGTTTTTTCTGGATGTTTTTCTGAATATTTATAAATTTTAGACTGAATTGGAATCTCATTTTTTATTTTACCATTATGTTTAATTTCTGATTTGAAATTAAATGGTGGTTCTGGTAGCTGAAAAGCTTTTTCCGCATTATTTAGTGCATCTAAGTTAACGGTGTTTCTGAGGCACTTATCTGAAAATTTTCATGATCTACTTCCTCAATTTCTTCAATAACATCTGAATTATTTTCGTAATTGAAATCAGTATTTCCTTCGAATTGATTTTCAGCATTATCCTCCATATCGAAATTAGTAATTTCTTCCGATATATAATTAGGAGATATTTGTCTTGTATTTTGGAAATGATTATATCCTTGCGCATTTCTATTATATGGCGTTCTGTTGGGTATTTGATTATTATTTTGCACTTGTCTTTGTTGTGCTATCGGGTTAGCAGTAGTCGTAGACATAGGGGATGGTCTATACTTTGGTATATAATTACTATTAGGTTTAAACACATTTGTTTTTGATATTTCTGACCTATTATTTCCGAAAACTTGTCTGTTAGTGGGAAATTGTCTTTGCGTAATTATTTTAGGTTGTACATTAATTGGTCGAGAAGGAAATACTTTTTGTTGGCTATCGCTCGTATGCTTCCAAGTTCGCATTAAATCTAACTGGGATTTTTGAGAAATATAATTTTCGACCATTGTAATAGCTAAATCGAATGTTATATTCGGTGTCGTCAGTAAGGAGGTTTGCAATTCTATTGCAACATTACTAATTAAAACATTTTTGGCTAAGTCCGAGACCAATTGCTTGTGTAATAGTTTTAATGCAGCATCTAATGTAGGTTCCGCAATCTATTCTGTAATTAATTCTAATTTTATAAGTTTTGATTTCTTCAATGAAATCTAAAATATCTTGATTTGGTTTTCTGCGTAAGAATTGTAATTTATTCTTTAATACATCTAAATTCGCATGATCACCAAATTTCTGCAATAAAAAATGTCTAAATGCGTGCCATGTATTTGGTACGTTAGAGGAACGATATTCCGCGTTCGCTTTATCTATTAATTTACTTTTAATAACTGCAACGCAATACGTCTTTACGATTGCTTCCGTCGCTGAGAATTGTGCGATATATTCTTCGCAAGCACTTAAAAATGAATTCAATTCGGCTTGTATACCGGAAAATTTCGGTAGCAATGCTCCAAATTCACGAGCTAACATCAAATTATGGTTCTCTGCCATATTAATTATTTTATTTGATTTAGTTCGTCGTTGAGAATCTAAATTCAAATTTTCGATTGATTCTATTAGGGAATCAATATTGAAAAATTTCGTTGGGAAAATATTTATTATATTTTTAACCCTTGACTTAATATAAAATGACCTGCTATAACGGTAAGCTATAGGGAGTCTAGGTTTTGGGTCTGGAAACCGTAGGAAAAACAGGAAGTTAATTAACACTTGCAACTTACATTGATTGTTTCTTCCAAGGTGGAGTCGTCGGCGCTACCCTTGCTTTGCACCCTGTTTGAATTCTTGCCTGGTCAGTAGAACTCGGGACTGGTACTACCAAATTCGCAATCACTATGAGATTAAACTGAGCTTGTGTTGTAGTTCGGATTGTGCTCAAGAATTAAAATTCACTTAAACTTTTCTTCTTACTTTTTAAGTTAACGCATTGATTAATCTTCTTACAAGATTCGGAAGATTCATCTTGTTTGTTGAACTTATTTTATTCGGAAGGGTTTAATGCAACAATCCCATCCTCGTCGCCAATTTTGGTTTTCAACACTAAGAATTACTTTTAAA
The DNA here is from genome assembly GCA_030704885.1 of Cynegetis impunctata. Classification (NCBI taxonomy): domain Eukaryota; kingdom Metazoa; phylum Arthropoda; class Insecta; order Coleoptera; family Coccinellidae; genus Cynegetis; species Cynegetis impunctata. Next base: position 25,467 of record JARQZK010001673.1, on the reverse strand, counting down.
AAAAAACAATTTATTCGATGTGAAGTTTACAAGATGGAAGTTACTTAATTAATCTTACGGTTCTATGTTAGTGAGGGCTTATATAGGCGAGCAGCGATGAATCAGTACAAGGTTACTATTGACGTCATTAAAATGGATAAGCTGTACTTTGACTACATAACTATATATATATATATATATATATATATATATATATATATATATATATATATATATATATATATATATATATATATATATATATATATATATATATATATATATATATATAAGAAATTTTTTCATGATTGAAATTTGCGAACGTGAGTCATGTTCCAAGAGTGAGAATATCGTTGAACTCATACGAAAATTAAGGAAAAAATAAAACAGTTACTCCCTTGTCACTACGGGGTGAAATATCAAAGCGTTTGACTTATATGAAATTTTAGAGAGAGACACTTGTTACACAGAAAAATAACAGAGGGCCTACCTATATATATATATATATATATTTATATATATATATATATATATATATATATATATATATATATATATATATATATATATATATATATATATATTGTAACGGTTTTTTGAACCGTTGGATTTGGTATTTGGCTATCGCAATGAAACGCTCGATCAGTTGACATATCGAGTTACGTTGGCGATGCGCAGGACCCGGCAGAGAGTGGCCATTTTTCATTTCCGATTATCGTTTCATTAATTCTCGATTTGGTGTTAGTGAACTAGTCAAGGGGTCAACAGATTACGTGAGTAAATCTTTCGAATTTCATTTTAATTAAAAGTTGTGGAAATGTATCAACCTTCCGATTCATTTTGTATGGTATTTCTTCCCATAAATTTCATTTAATTAGTTGTAAAACATCGCTGTAGGATGGGTATTAAGAAGCCTTCACATGGGGTAGCGTCCTTTGCATTAAATATTAAATTAACTTCAATTTTATAGTATTGTGGTGAGAAATATAATTCCTAAATTCATGTGTAAAAATATCCATACCATTTTTCTCATTTAAACGTCGCGATGTCCATGGTAAATACTGATATTGAAAGATTTAATAATTTCGTGCATGTGCCGCCATCCTTAGCCATATTACGAACCGAATAATTTATGTTTGATAGAGTTTTCTTCCACCTCGTGATTTTGAGTACAATACTTGTAACTAGTAATTATGGTAGAATCCCGGAAAATTGTATTCGTTCGCGATAATGGCAAATCATGGTCGGCAACTCAAGATACTTCGACCTGTACTTACGAACTAATGTTTAACAGGGACCCCTTTACGTCGAGACTTTACGTAGAGACTTTACGTTGAGAGTTCACTTGAGATCTTTAAGTCGAGAGCTGTATTTTCAAATAAAGATACCGAAAATACATAGCAAGGGAAGAGCTGGAATATCTCAAATCAGATACCGAGCAAGGGAAGAGCTGAACCTTTCCAATTAAGCTACCGAAGATACCGAGCCAGGGAAGAGCTGAACCTTTCCAATTAAGCTACCGAAGATACCGAGCAAGGGGAGAGCTGAAACATTAAATTGAGACACCGAGCAATCCCAAAAATTGGCCAGACTTGAGGAAGCCACCACCGACAGCTGTCGCGTTTAGATAAGTGCACTTAGTTATTTGTTTGTTTGTCAATTAGAGTCAATATATTCTTTTGGTTAAATTAGAGTTTTATTTAGAGTGTATTAGTACAGACAAAGTTATCATGGCGCCCTAATTCTATCTTTTGGTTCACTATTAGTTTAAGTAGCTTGATTTCGGAAGTTTAGAACCCCCACTTAGAGCTAGCTGGCAACATATTGTGACAAGTTTCATTTTAAATCCATTATAGAATTTTTATAGGGGTTGAAACCTTACAATATATATATATATATATATATATATATATATATATATATATATATATATATATATATATATATATATATATTTATATGTGTATAAATATATATATATATATATATAAATATATAAAAATAAATATATATAAATATATATATATATATATATATACACTCACATTATGAATCTATCTACTAATCTAAAGTCATGAAGGTGTATTGTTGGTTGCATAAATTAACTTTCCTATTTTATTGAATCAAGAAATAAAGAACGAAATAATTTACAATCACTTTATTCAACCATAGTATATATTTGATATATAAACAAAGCATTAATACAGTATAGATAAGACAATATAATTTTACTCATCAAGACATACAAAAAAATATTATTAAATTTTCCACATATCTCTCTCTCTCTCTCTCTCTCTCTCTCTCTAGCGTGTATGTAAATCAATATCACTGTTTTCGTCATCGGAATCAATTAATCGGTCTATGGAAAGTTTTAGTTTTTTACCCTCTTCATTTTTTTATATCCTAAAAACTTTATGATTGTATTCCGCCTGAAACCAAAAATTTTTTATTTGATATAGGAAGGATATATCTCCAGGCGGCATCAATAAATCACATTGACTCTTCATTATTTTAAATTTTGTACTAAAGTTATAGTGTTCGAACCAACTTAATAATTTTTTGTAACCGTTTCTGCATATAGTTAAATTAAAAGCCTTAATTCTGTAATAGTTGTAGAAAACATAATGCCACTCTTGGTCATAGATATCATCCCTACCACGTTTTCTAAAAAATCTACTTTTATCTTTCTCATTCTCTTTTACAATGAATTTCCATTTAATTGAACTGAATTTTTCTAATAACTCTAAAGTTAGGAGTGTTGGAAGACCTAATTTAAGTATGTCACAAAGAGACTGAATATTTTCGATAATTTTTTGAATGGAAAATTCTTGAAGAGAAATTAAAGGTATGCTTTGGTCTTGATGATCCATAGTCTCTCTCTAGGACAAAAAATAATTAAATTGAATAGTGACACAATGGTAAAGTATCGAACGACGATGTAATTAAATAACGTTTATCGTCGTGAGGACTTAGCCCTATTTTACTTTGTTCTATGGAATACAGTGTATGGGCGTAGGATCTGATTGAATTTTGATTAATGACTTTTTTATCTTTCTCTCGCAAACAACGTACATAATCCTCGAAAGTTATCTTATTTCTAACAACATACGACCTAACTCCCTTAGATTTTTTCGTTATTTCACCCCCTTGAACTTTGAAACTGTACATTTTGGATCGAAGACCTGCAAAATGAGTAATTATTTTGCCGTTCACTTCATATTTCATTAGACCAGGGACTTTTTCGTTTAGCAAAGGACTTTGATAGGGGTTGTCTGGTGCATAGACAAATGTATCGAAATGAGTATGACAGTTTACTTTAATAATTTTGTACGGATCACAGTTTAGCTCATATATAAAAGCATCAGTGTCTACATATTGGATATTAAAACTCCCGGGGGGTGCTTTCGACAACATAAAATCATAATGAAAATCGTACATAAAAGTTTTCGAAATATCTAAAACAGTCATGCCGATATACAGAGGTTTATTGAAGAGTAATTCGGACTTTTTCATTTCGATTGCCATCAAATCCTCTCCAAAAACAAGTCGGTTATGAAATCGGGGGGAGGAAATGAGATTTCTAGCTCCGTAACGACCCTCGTATTTATTTACTAACCGAATTACCTTGTGTAATCGAATGTTCTCCATCGTTTTACCAAAAACGGCATTATTAGCAAGTTTAAATTGATTTTTCTGAAACGTAGTGGTAGCTTTTGTTCTTAGATCCGTATGCAGATCTATATAGGGTTTCAGCCATGGACTTTGCTTGAATTTCAACACCTTGTGAACCTTTACAAGAACCAAACCTGCTTTTAATGCCTGTTTGAGATTCCTATAGTGAATCACGTAATTTCTCTTATTGAACAGGGTACACAATAGCTTCTTATGTACTCCTCCTTCTGAAGGGGTGAGGTGTTCACAGCAAAATGGTAGATCTTTATGAAGATCGTGTAATTTCGGGGGATAATCGATGTCTACCTCCGGTATATAACCTTCGGGAGAATCGTCAGGTATTTCAGTTACATCTATATCGGTATTTTCACACCATTCGAACCGTCCAGATGGTAAAAATTGTCCCATGTTATACCCATATAAATTATTCATATCGATATAAAAGATATATTCTGTAGGTTAACTTGGATCAAAATCATTCATACGAGTGTTATTAGCTTCTGAAAATCTATTCATGCAACACGAAATACCCCTACGTATACCTCTCTCGATAAACATAATCATATCTATGTCTTTTATAATTTCCAAGCGACATTTCGTATATTTAAGCATACAGGACCATGTATATGAAGGTAAAGTATTGAACCAAATTGGATCGAGATTATAGGATTTTGTAGCCGTTTCCCGAAAATTTTCCATTACATGTGCGAGCAACATGATATCGGTTTTCATATAGAGGTCACTGTACTCGCCTAGTGTTTGAATATTAAAGGTTTTCCACACTTTTTGAGCATGACGATAACTTTTCTCGCTAATATGAGAATCGGTGAGTTCATTGTAGAAATTTTCGATGGTAGGAAGTGTTGGATCGTTAAGTTTATCGAAATCAGTTATATAGTCGTAAGGAAAGACGCCTTTTTGGGTTAGAAGCTCAAATTCCTCATCGACTAGATCGGGGTACTCCTTTTTCAGATTTTTGAAATAACCTAGAATCAGGGTTGAAACTAGTTCGTCCAAGCTGGCTCCCATAAATCTGAATGAGTCTATATATCTGAATCTAAGTTCAGTTTCCATGTGATAATAGGTGAATGAAATGTATCGTTCTTTATTGGGGCTAGGGGGATGATAGGTCCTCGTTGAAGAAGTGACTTCACGATGTAGTGACCATCATGTTTTGAGAGGTTATGTGCGCGTAAAGCGACAATAAAAAGTTTTTTAAAATTCAAATTACATTTCTGATGAGCCCACTCCCTAAATTCCCCGGAAAAGTGATCGTGATCTCTAACAATTATCTCCTTATTTGTGAAGGGTTTTTCGCAAATATGACAATGAGTGGTGACTTCATCAAGTACCCCCGTCATAGGTTCAATGTGCTTAATTTTTGAATGAATAAATCTACCAATTTTATCGATTTCATCGGAGAACCAATCTAGACAAATTTTTTCCGCGAAAACTAGCATTACGTGAGAGATTATCGTCATAGGAGCATTTTAGGTAATATCCTACACTGTAGGGCTTGTGTTCTCGATATTTAGTTGTCTTGGCACTAATTTTTTCATTACACTTTTCTAAAATAGCTTCGAAATCTGCATAAATTACAAAGGGACATTTTTGCTTAAAAGAGTGATTTCTGAATTCTGCATAGTCATATTTCGGAAAAGTAACTTTAGAATGGTTCAAATCACGACATAACGCTTCATGTTCATTCAATTTACTTTGAGCGCTAAAATAACTCAAACATCTATCAAAAATGTATTTTTTACCGTCTTTCTTGGAGATTTGACCTGAAACGAGTCTAGAACGATTTTTTATCCAGCAATAATGATATCTGATTTCGTTGTCGTCGTCGCCATCTTCAGAATCTTCTATGACCGGCTCATTTCATTTAGGATAGTATATATTTTAAACTAATAGTAAATTAACGTGACGATTAGGAAGTCGGTGTTGTTGTTGACTCAACCTGATAGGTATTACTGAATAAAAAGATTTATTTTCATTCTCGGTTAATTCCAAAGCATAAACATCAACCGAAATATCGTTCATTTTTTCAAATTTCGTGATTTGTGTAAGTTCCATATGGAATTCCAAACCTGCGGTTCTCAAAACTTCCGAGTATAAAGGATATGATGACATTCGTTCTGAATGTCTAGCCGCTGGATAAAGACAACTGACTACGCTCCAAAAAAGCATGCATTATCGTTGTTCCCAACGTTAACGCAAGCTTTTTTCTTACCTATTTTCTGGGGTAAATTAATGTAAGATGAACCACCTGTACCCATTTCAAATTCATTAATAGCTACTTCCAATAAGACAACTTTCGATAGAGCCCAACCACTACCTTTAAAGCTCTTCTCTTCTAAATAATGTAAAATTTTGTTTAAGACATTTTCTTTGAACCACATTGATAAATCTGTCGATATATCGATAATAGCATTCGGCGTACCGAAAAATTTTCGTTCTATAATTTCACAGTCATTCGATACTTTAACGAAATCACCCCAGAAAGTTGTGTTCACTTTCAAAGTACTAAAATCCTTGAGAATTTTACTGATTTTATTCTTGAAGAGAACTAGAGAATCATCTAAGAATGGTTTGACATCTCTCTCTCCAATGGCGCTACAGCCCAAATTGAGCCTTGGCCTCCTTTATCTTCCGCCTCCAACACTGTCGATCCATTGCTGCTCTCCTCCAAGTTCTGACGCCTAGCAACTTTTGCGCGTCTTCTGCCACTCCTTCTTCCCATCTTTTACGTGCTCTCCCTTTTGACCTTTTGCCCTGCATCCTACTGCTGAGAGTTCTTTTTGGTAATCTGTTGGCATTCTCACTACGTGGCCCGCCCATCGTAATCTCTGTAGCCTAACGAAATCTGAGATAGGAGCCTCCTTGAAAAGTTGGTAGATATCATTATTATATCTTCTTCTCCATATCTCGTTTTGTTTTATTGGCCCGAAGATTCGTCTTAATATTCTTCTTTCGAAACACCTCCAGTTTACTCTTTGACTTCTCTGTCATGGCCCATGTCTCGCATCCATAGCACAATATCGGTCTGATGATGGTTTTATATATTCTGGTTTTAGATTTTCTGTGTATGGTTTTGGAGCGGAATATATGAGACAGAGCGAAGTAAGCTTTGTTTGCCAATATTGTTCGGTTTTGTATCTCCGATTCGTCTGACCCTTCGGTGTTGAGTTCAACCCCTAAGTATCTGAAGCTCTGCACCGCCTCCAAGTTGTCGTCCAATCTAGGATGGTTTTCGTTTCCTCTCGTTCTTGACTGGGTTAGTACTTTTGTCTTTTGTACATTTATCTCTAGTCCGATATTTCTTGCCTCTCTTTTTAGTTGTATGTATGTTTCTGCCGCTTCTTCCGCTCTGCGGGACATGATATTAATGTCATCTGTGTAGGCGGCCAGTTGTACCGATTTGTTTGTTAATAAGTTTGACCTCCCAGCATTTGTTTGTCGTATGACATATTCCAGAACGAGGTTAAACAGTGTCGGGGCGAGTCCATCACCCTGTTTTAATTCTTTATTTATTTGGAAAATCTCCGTCATTTCGTTTTGTATACGTATTGTTGCCATCGTCGAGTCCATTGTTGCTTTTATTAATCGGATATATTTTGAGGGGATGTTGAAGCTACGCAGTATCTGGTACAGTTGGTGTCTATTGATTGAATCGTATGCTTGTTTAAAGTCAACGAAAATATTGTGTACGTCTATGTCATGTTTCCACGATTTATTCAGGATTTGTTTCACCGTAAAGAGCTGGTCAATTTTGGATTGTCCTTGCCTGAAGCCTGTTTGGCATTGGCCGATAATCTCTTCGGTAATGGGTTGGAGGCGTTTGTTAAGTATGTATGTGAAGATTTTGTACGCCGAGCACAGCAGTGTTATACCACGGTAGTTTTCACATGCTAGTTTATCCCCTTTTTTGTAAATTGGGCAGATAATTCCTGTTTTCCATTCTCTAGGAATGCTTTCTTCCTCCCATATATTGGTGAAAAGTTCATGCATCTGTGCTGTTAGGTGTTCGCCACCTAGTTTGAATAGTTCTGACGGGAGTTTGTCGATTCCTGGTGCCTTGTTATTTTTTTGCGCTCTTATTGCTTGTTTGATCTCGTCAAGCGTTGGGGGCTTATCTCTTCCTCTCCTTCTTCCCGCTGCATGTTCAGGGGCTGACCTTCTTGCATTCCCAGCAAGGATTGGAAATAGGCTTTCCATATCGTTTTTATCTCTTGTGGGTCACTTATATGTTCTTCTGTATTCCTGCACAATGTTGTCCGAGGTTTATATCCTTCTCTCATATTATGTAGATGTTTGTATGCTGTCCTTAGATCGTTATTTTGTAAGTCATTCTCCATTTCCTGTACTTTATCGTTTTCGTGTTTTCTTTTTCTATTGCGGCTTATTTTGTCAGCCCTTCGCCTAGCATCCTCGAATATTCCCCTTCTTTCTCTAGTTCTTCTTTCCATATATTTCTTGTGTGCTTCGTTCCTTTCTCCTATCGCTCTCTTACACTCTTCATCGTACCATTCTGCTCTTTTCTTCCTCTTTTTATTCCCTATAGTTCGTGTTGCCGTCTCTAATATTTCCTCTTTTAGTTTGTTCCAGTGTTCTTCACAGTTTAGGTTGCTTGTATTTCTCAGCTTTTGCGCTATTTCTCTTTCGTAGTTCTCCTTGGTTTCTTTTTGCTTCAGTTTTCCAATATCTAGCTGTCCTAGTATTTGTTTTCGTTTGTCGATGTTTCTTGAGATTCGGCATCTGAATTTTATTCGTACTAACAGGTGGTCCGATCCACAGCATGCCCCTCTTCGACTTTTAACAACCAAAATGTTTGTTGCTGCTCTTTTATCTATCAGTACGTGGTCTATTTGGTTAGCGACTGCTCCACCAGGCATGATCCATGTCGCCTTGTGTATATTCTTATGTGGGAAAAAGGTTGAGCTAATAATCATGTTTTTTCTACTGGCAAAATTGATAAGAAACTCTCCATTTTCGTTAGTGTTTTCGTGCAGTGAATGTCTGCCTATTGTTCCAGTGAAATGTTCTTCTTTGCCTATTTGCGCATTCATATCGCCTACTATGATTTTGATGTCATTTCTAGGGCACTTTTCATATGCTTCTTCTAGCTGCTCATAGAATTCTTCTTTTCTGTCCACGTCGTGTTCTTCCGTTGGACTATGGGCAGGTTGGACATCTAAATGGCGTAAATTAATAATTAAATCTAAATGGCGTAAATTAATAATAAATCCGGTCCTAACTCTATTTTTATAAATAGCATTAATATTCTGTGTTGTTGTTGTTGAGGGAAATATCTAATAAAACAGCTCATACGTTTGAGTTGAACGATTTTGGAGTATATTTTGCGTTTTTCACCTATAGTAAAATTAATTCGTTTCAAAGCTCTATAACAAGTACGAATATGTGAGAAAATCATTTTTTGCCATGTTTTAGAATTTGAAAGAGAATAATTTTCTTGAATTAATTTTAGAGTTTGATCTATTTTATTTAATTTACCAGTGAAATTCATTTTTGTATAATTCACACAGACAGAGAGAAAAAATATTATAGGAAATTGAATAATATTTACCTAGTTTTTAATAAGTTTAAATATTGGAGCTGGATTGGTTTTCCCGGTTTCCAATGTTCCCTTGGATACGATGGAATATTCGTCTGTTGCAATGTCCTCTATATGAGGTCTGTATTCTTCAGTCACTCTCTTCGGTAAAAAGACATTGTAGTCACCCAAGTCTAGAAGTACTGACTCTCCGAACGCTGAAGTAATTATTTTTGCCTCATATATTCTGTAAGGCTCCTCGATAATCAGATTGGATAACTTCTTCTTTGGCTTCCTCTCTAGGAAAGAAACTTTGTTCAATTTTCCTAATGAATCTATCTCTAAAACAAATATAAAAAATATAGAATGACGTTCTGAAATATATCTCAAAAAAACTTACTTGATTTTCACTAAGACAGGAAGACAGATGCTGCTTCAAATGAAGTTGAAGTTGGAAAGATAGGAAGACACACCCAAACATTTAGATCGAAAGTTTAACGATGCTGCTTCAAATGAAGTTGAAGTTGGAATTAAATTAATAAGAAAAATTTCAACAATTATTAGAAGGAAGTTTTTAGTGGGGGGAGGGATTTTGCACACGGCTAACGGTTAGAAAATGTGGAATAAGCATGTAGATAACGTTTGTGAAATTCCTTCGTTGTTTTTAAAGGAGATCGTACACAGTCAATCTCGATCGAGATCGGTGATCCAGATTGATAATGTACGAGTTAGATTGGCGGATCTGGTCGCAAAATGATGAAATCAGGAACGCTGTCAAAATTGACTATGTATGGACCCCTTTAAAAATATAACATAATATAACAAAACACTGACGCTGAGATTCTTCGGGCGAACGCAATAATGACCTTGTATCTAATTAGTTCCTGCACTTACGGACGAATAAAATTTCAGCTCTAGGTCGAACGGGGAATTTGCTGATGGAATATTTCTGCGATATCACCGACTTCAATTCTACGAAGACGATCTCCTATATACCCAGTTTCCGTCTCTCAGCTGATATTGACTCATTCTGTTTTCGCTTGAACGCGATTATATTTAATATACCAAAATGGAAATGAATTTTTAAGAAAATAATTATTTTTTAAATAACTATGCATGTAATTTGATATGCAAATCTAAGAAGACGGCCTCCTATATACCAAAAGAATTTATGTTCCCCTACGGTCCTATATATCATATAATTTCAATTTACTGAACACACATGAAGACTCCTGGGAGCCCGGTGCCTCCATGGGGGGACCTCCGGTGCCCCCCATGAAGACACCCGAGGACCTCCATTTCTATATATATCATATAATTTCAATCTCCTGAACCCACATGAAGACTCCTGGGGCCCACATGAAGACTCCGCGGGGCTCAGTGCCCCCATGAAGAATCCCTGAGGGTATCAAAAAAAATTTCAGTTCTCTGGGCCCCTATTAATAGCAACATAAAAAAACGAACGATCTTACAGATCGCTGTATAATCGTCATACAGAACCTGGCCAACAGATGGTGGATCGTGTATGACAGATCACTGTATCCTCATCATTCAGAATCTCACCAACAGAGGGGAGGGCGTTGCAATCGTTTCAAAATTTGAATGTTTAACGTATTACAGTTCTATGCTCTGAGATATATATGATTCAAGATGACATTTGACAGTTACGAGTAACATATCGGATGACGTATGACATACCTAAGATATCTATGATTCAAGATTAACGTTACGGAATCCTCTGCGCAAGTTAGTTATATCACTCGCTTAATCCTAATTATAACTATGGGTTGACGGACGGCCGGTCTGAGTACTAGACTCTTGTGCAGTAATTCTGCGGTTCGAATCCCAGACACCAACACAGCTTTTTTCATTTATTAATATTTCAGCTAGGGCCCCCGGGCAGGATCGATGAGAAGGAGTGAGAGGACCCCCATGAGAGAGAGATAGTCAGGGCCGCTCAGTCCAGGGCCCCCAAGCCAGGGCCCCCCAGGCCAGGATCGAGTAGAAGGAGCCCCCATCTTAGTTGACAGAATGCCCCCAGGCCCCATGACGTCATAGCATCCATTTGGATATCGATTTGACGTAGACGGAAAGGTCCCACCATCTCGATGGCTGCCATTGTGGATTAGAACTGTCTTACTGTTTACTACTGTCCACTCGGTTTTATCGATCCAAAAAATGGTTACCAGGATCGAGAAAATGTTGAGAAAGAAGCTGCTGGTGTGTGGGGTAGTGTAATAATTGATAAGAATTTCTAAAAGACAAAAAATCATAGAATTATCGAAAATAAGATAGAAATACAGAGTTTTCAATTTATTACTATAGCCTACTCTGTTTTATAGATCCAAAAAATGGTAACCAGGCTTGAGAAAATGTTGATAAGGAAGCTGCAGGTGTGTGGGGTAGTGTAGTAATTGATGAGAATTTTCAAGAGACAAATAGTCATAGAATTATCGAAAATAAGATAGAAATAAAGGGTTTTCAATTTATTACAATAGCCCACTCAGTTATATCGATACAAAAAAAGGTCAGCACGATTTAGAAAATAATAAAAAAGGAGCTGCAGGTGAGTGAGGTAGAGTAATAATTGATAAGGATTTTCACGAGACAAAAAATAATAAAATCATCGAGAATGAGATAGAGATATAGGGTTTTCAATTTATTACAATAACCCACTCGGTTTTTTCGATATAAAAATAGGCCAGTTCGATTGAGAAAATAATAAAAAAGAAGAAGCAAATGAGTGGGGTATTGTAATAATTGATGAGAATTTTCACGAGACAAAAAATTATAGAATTATCGAAAATAAGATAGAAATACAGGGTTTTCAATTTACTACAATAGCCCACTCGGTTTCATCGATCCAAAAGATGGTTAACAGGATCGGGAAAATGATAAAAAATGAGCTGCCGGTGTGTGGGGTAGTGTAATATATTGAAAAGCCTGTATTTCTATCTTATTTTCGATAATTTTATGATATTTTGTCTCTTGAAAATACTTATCAATTATTACACTACCCCACACACCTGCAGTTTCTTTCTCAACATTTTCTCAATCCTGTTAACCATTTTTTGGATCGATAAAACAGAATGGGCTATTGTAATAAATTAAAAACCCAGTATTTCTATCTTATTTTCGATAATTCTATGATTTTTAGTCTCTTGAAAATTCTTATCAATTATTACAGTACCCCACACACCTGCAGCTTCTTTCTCAACATTTTCTCAATCCTGGTTATCATTTTTCGGATCGATAAAACCGAGTGGGCTATAGTAATAAATTGAAAACCCTGTATTTTTATCTTATTTTCGATAATTCTATAATTTTTTGTCTCGCGAAAATTCTTATCAATTATTACACTACTTCTCTCACTTGCTGCTTCTTTTTTATTATTTTCTCAATAGTGCTGACCTTTTTTGTATTGATATAACCGAGTGGGCTATTGTAATAAATTGAAAATCCTGTATTTCTTTCTTATTCTTGATAATTCTATTGTTTGCTGTCTCTTGAAAATTCTTATCAATTATTACAATACCCCACACACCTGCAGCTTTCTTATCAACATTTTCTCAAGCCTGTTACCATTTTTTGGATCGATAAAACAGAGTGGGCTATAATAATAAATCGAAGACCCTGTATTTCTATCTTATTTTTGATAATTCTATGATTTTTAGTCCCTTGAAAATTCTTATCAATTATTACACTACCCCACACACCTGCAGCTTCTTTCTCAACATTTTTTCAATCCTTGTTGCGACCGCGCAATATTATTTAATTATTTGATTATTTTTTCAATAATAATATTTTCTAAATTTTCATTTTTCTTTTCAAACAATTTATTTCTATTCCTTTTCAAATTCATTTTCACCTCACATAAAGTATCATTTTATTCAGTCTTCCCCCGTATATGCCTTCAAATTTCTCCTTCATCGCTGTGCGCGGAAGACATATGTTCTGAAGACACATGTGGAAACAAATATAATTAAATTCAATTGCGACTAACTTGTGCTCCAGTGCGTTATATCTACTTTACATATTCTCCTCATTTTCACCATTTTCACCTTTTCACCGCTTGAACTTCAAGATTTTCTGGAATTACGATTGGAGGCAGTGGAACTCTGGCCAGAGTGTGAGTGGAACGAGTTTCACCAAGTTAAGAACTTTTATCCAACACCCAAGGTTGAGTCCGGCAATAAGGTAGGATTTGAAGGTATTTTTTAACAACTCTCAAAATTATACAGTCCACTAAAGTCTCAATCCTCCATTATTTGGTCCAATTCGGGCACGGATACTTAATGTTGGGTGATTTTCACTTTTCAATAATTTTCTTATCTCATCAAGATAATTCATTCATAATTATAAATTCAAGTTACGACCGACGGCGACGTTGCAGCGTACATCCCATTTTATTCACGCAGTGCGCACCGCTCTTCGGTGTTCATACCAGTACGTAGCGCGATTTATTCACAATATTTACATATTTCTTCTAACCTCTCTCATTTTTATTTTCACAAATTAATAAGTTCAATTGTTCAAATTAATTATACTGTTTTCATTTTCATTATGGCAGACAAATTGAGGAAAATTATAAATTTACAACAAACTCAATTTAATTCATTGGATGAGGTTTTTGATCAGATCAAACAAGATTTCTGCTCTTATCATAATTCCATCATAGGAGTTGCCGACGTTACGGAGGGCATTAATTTCGAAGAACAGGATGCAATTAGAAAAGAGTTCAATGATAAATTTTTGAGAATTAAACAAATCTTTCTTGATCTTAAATGTAAACAACAAAAGAATCAAAGAAAAGACGATGAGGTTTGCAACCTTCAGTTGAAACAAATCGAACTTAAAGTTTTTTCAGGCGACATAACAGAATTTCCAACTTGGATTGACATGTATAATGCTCTTATTCATAAAAATAAAAGATTGAGTACAATCGAAAAATTCAATTATCTTTTTAATTCATTGAAAGGTCCTGCCTTTTCACTCATTCAAACATTGCCTATGACATCGTTGAATTATGAAATAGCTTACGAAACCTTAGTTGAGCGTTATCAAAATACGCGCCATTTAGCTGTTGCATATTGGTCAAAAATTGAAAATAGTCACAAAATGTCAACAGATGATCCTAGAGAATTAAAAGCTCTTTTAGATAAATTTGAAGAAAATAAAAGGGCACTGCTCAACTTAAACTTGAACGATTTATGGAACTTTGTCACAATGCAGATGTTGATGAATCGTATTCATATTTCAATTGATTCACGTTTCGAACTTTTTCATAATTCATCAAACATACCTACATATGAAGTACTTTATGACTTTCTTTCTAAGCAGTGTCATGCTTTGGATAATGTGAATTTAGGAAAGCCGTCCAAACTCATACGCAGAAATTTCAATGTTAATAATACTACCTCTGCTTCAGCATTCATTTCACAAGCATCTAAGTCGTCACCTCTTACATGTCACTTATGTAAATCGAATCATTTGGTGTACAAGTGTCCAAAATTGCTGAGTATAAAGCCTCATCAACGAATGAAACTGATTCAGCGCGAAAGATTGTGTGTCAATTGCCTCAATAAACACGCGACAGCTAACTGTCAGTCAAGGAATACCTGCTTTACATGTCATCAACCTCATCATACGTTGTTGCATGTAACTCAGAAAAATATTTCCAACCTTCATAATGCTTCTGTTAATGCCAACGCTTCTACTTCGACACAAAATAGTAGAGTTCCTTCAATCAATGCAGGATTTTTGTCCTCGGCTTCTAGTTTTCTGCTAGGTACAGCGACAGTTAACCTTTTAGATAGCTTTAATCGTTTTCAAAGATATCGGTGCATCTTAGATTCCGGTAGTATGACGTCGTTCATATCCCAACGTTGTCTTAAATTTGGCTGATCCCCAGTTTGCGCTACCTGCCCAAGTTGATTTACTTCTTGGGGCTGATGTTTTTTCGAAGATCATTTTAGATGGTCATATCACTGGAGCCTCTGGCGAACCTGATGCGATAAATACCAAATTGGGTTATGTTCTCATGGGCAAGGTGAAATCTTCTTCTCATGATCAGTCGGTTTCTTCATTCTTTTGTCAATCTTCATCTGAAGATCTTCATTTTCAAATTAAATGGTTTTGGGAGATTGAAGAAATTCCAAACCAATTTCCTGTTTCTCAGGAAAATGCCTTGTGTGAGCGAATATTTTCTGAAACTCACTCAAGAAATGCGGAAGGTAGATTTATGGTTATGCTGCCATTCAAAAATTTTCCAGCTCTTCCTGAATGTATTGGAATAAGAGACCTTGCTATTCGGCAATTCAAATTTTTGGAAAAACGTCTTGTCAAAGATCCTTCTATCTATGCTGGTTATTGTTCCTTTATGAAAGAGTATATTGAATTAGGTCACATGGAACCTTGTATATCTTCTCACGATACATTCAGTTATTATATTCCTCATCATCCGGTTTTGCGTCCAGATAGTTCAACCACAAAATTAAGGGTTGTCTTCAACGGTTCCGCTCATCCACCTCATCAACAATCCTTAAATGAAACCCTCTTAGTTGGCCCTAAATTACAATAAGATCTGATTTCTATTCTCCTATTATTTCGTCTTCATTTAGTAGTGTTCACAGCCGACATAAAAATGATGTATAGACAAATTTCAGCTCACCCAGACCATTGCAAATACCAAAAAATATTTTGGCGATTTTCTCCTGAAGAAAGTATTCAAGAATATCGTCTTCTCACTGTCACATATGGATTAGGCCCTTCGCCCTTTCTTGCAATTCGCACTTTGATTGAATTGGCCAGATCTGAAAGCAAAAACTATCCTTTAGCTGCAAAAGCTATTGAAAACTGCACTTACGTGGACGATGTTGTTCATGGCGCTTCTTCATTAGATGAAGCGTTATCTCTACAACAAGAACTGCAAAATCTTCTTGCTCTTGGTGGTTTTCACTTACGAAAATGGACCAGTAATTCTCCTGCCTTGCTATCTCATTTACCTCCTTCTGACTTGAACCATAATCCACTTCAGTTTGATGATCACACTCCTGTTAAGGTTCTTGGCTTACAATGGAATCCCATTTCAGACAGTTTCAAGTTTTCAGTAGATTCAAGTAAGAGCACTTGCACCAAACGAAATATTCTCTCCCACGTAGCCCGTATATTTGATCCACTTGGTTTTTTATCTCCTCTAACATTTATTCTCAAATATCTGATTCAAAAAATTTGGCTCATGAAAATCGATTGGGATGATACCCCTTCTTCGGATATAGTCAAATTGTGGCAACTATATTTGAACGAAATTTCTTACATTGAAGAATTAAATATTCCCCGGTTAATTTTGACTGGCGAGTCTTCTTTCTACGAGTTGCATTGTTTTGGAGATGCTAGTGAAAGAGGTTATTGCTGCGTCATCTCTCTTCGGAGTTTCTTAACGGATCATGAGGTTTGTCATGTTAAATTCGTTATTTCTAGGGCTAAGGTTGCCCCTACAAAGAAGTTGAGTTTACCAAGGTTGGAATTGTGTGCTTCTGTATTGGTAGCTAGGCTAGCAAGTCATGTCATTCGAAGTTTACAAGACGAATTGAACATCAAGAAAGTGTTCTACTGGACAGATTCGACTATTGTCCTCAACTGGATCAAATCTTCTCCACTTAAGTGGAAAACTTTTGTTGGCAACAGAGTTGCACTCATTCATTCTAAATCATCTCCCGATTCCTGGTTTCATGTTTCATCCTCGGAGAATCCCGCTGATGTTGGCTCTCGTGGTTCCCTTCCCAAAGATTTACTTCAGTGTTCCCTATGGTGGGCGGGTCCCACATTTCTTCAAAACTGTCATTTTCAACCAGAAATTCAAGAATTCCCTGCTTCTCCTGGAGTAATTGAGGAAGAACGACAGATTTCACTCATTGTCATTCCCTCTCATCATTTAATCGATGCTTTGCTAGGGAAACATTCTTCGTTTTCAAGATTTTCCCGAGTTCTCGCTTACATTCTTCGGTTTTCCAATAATTCTCGAACATCACATCAAAAAAGATTCGGTTGCCTCTCCTCAGTCGAGTTGCATAACGCTTCTCTCCTTACTGTCAAACATATTCAGTCATCATATTTCACAGATGAAATTCACAATATTAAAAATAACCGCAAACTTCCAAAGTCATTCCTCAAATTGTCCCCATTCATTGACAGTGAAGGTATTCTTAGAGTTGGTGGTCGACTTCGGCAAGCACCGCTCTGTTTTTCAAAAAAATTTCCCGCAATTTTGCCGAGTCGTAGCCTATTCACCGATTTAATAATTTCTTATTTCATCAAACTTATTTTCACGCTGGTCTACAAACAGTCCAGTTTCTAATAGCCCAACGGTTTTGGATCCTTTCATTTCGTCGCTCCATCAAACGAGTACTCTCCAAATGCATGACATGTTTCAAACATAATCCGCAGTCCTTCGGTCCTGCTATAATGGGCGATCTCCCTCCTTCTCGTGTTTCTCGCCTCAAACCATTTTCCCACGAGGGTGTTGATTTCGCAGGTCCCTTCAAAGTCACTATGAGTAAACATCGAGGAATTCGTGCTTCTAAGGCTTATCTTTGCTTGTTCGTTTGTTTCGCGACCAAAGCTGTACATTTGGAACTCGCTTCTGACCTGTCGATGAATGCCTTTCATGCTGCTTTAAAGAGGTTCATTGCTCGTCGTGGGCGCTGTTCCAACTTATATAGCGATTTTGGTACCAATTTTGTCGCCGCTCATAGGCATTTAAACGAACTGTTTGCCAAAGCTGCTTCATCAGAATCAATCACTTGGCATTTCAACTTTGCTTCTGCACCTCATTTTGGGGGTCTTTGGGAATCTGCAATCAAGTGTGCGAAATTACATCTTCTCAGAGTTGTTGGAGAACAAATCCTCACGTACGAGGAGCTTAATACTGTCCTTACTCAGGTCGAAGCCACTTCCTTACCTTAGAACCGCTCACTGCTCTACCAGAGCAAGACAACACTGCCCTTCCCATCAATAGGCTTACACGTTGGCAACTTCTTGAACGTATGCATCGCGATTTTTGGAATCGTTGGTCAAAAGAATATTTGCACAATTTACATCAAAGAAGTAAATGGCATATGTCCAGTACGCCTGTTAAAGACAATGTTTTAGTCCTTATAAAATCGGACAACCTTCCACCGTGTAAGTGGCAAATGGGACGTATAGTTGAGTTGCATCCTGGTGCAGACGGTTGTACTAGGGTTGCTTCAGTTAAAACTGCTGATAACAGTATACTTAAACGACCTGTGATTAAACTTTGTCCTCTTCCACTTGATGACAGTTAAACACTGCGTATTTAAGGTGGGCGGTATGTTGCGACCGCGCAATATTATTTAATTATTTAATTATTTTTTCAATAATAATATTTTCTAAATTTTCATTTTTCTTTTCAAACAATTTATTTCTATTCCTTTTCAAATTCATTTTCACCTCACATTAAGTATCATTTTATTCAGTCTTCCCCCGTATATGCCTTCAAATTTCTCCTTCATCGCTGTGCGCGGAAGACATATGTTCTGAAGACACATGTGGAAACAAATATAATTAAATTCAATTGCGACTAATTTGTGCTCCAGTGCGTTATATCTACTTTACATATTCTCCTCATTTTCACCATTTTCACCTTTTCACCGCTTGAACTTCAAGATTTTCTGGAATTACGATTGGAGACAGTGGAACTCTGGCCAGAGTGTGAGTGGGACGAGTTTCACCAAGTTAAGAACTTTTATCCAACACCCAAGGTTGAGTCCGGCAATAAGGTAGGATTTGAAGTTATTTTTTAACAACTCTCAAAAGTTATACAGTCCACTAAAGTCTCAATCCTCCAATCCTGTTTACTATTTTTTGTTTCGATAAAACTGAGTGGGCTATAGTAATAAATTGAAAACTCTGTATTTCTATCTTATTATCAATAATTGTATAATTTTTTGTCTCGTGAAAATTCTTATCAATTATTACACTACCCCTCTCACTTGCTGCTTCTTTTTTATTATTTTCTCAATCGTGCTGACCTTTTTTGTATCGATATAACCGAGTGGGCTATTGTTATTAATTGAAAACCCTGTATTTCTATCTTATTCTCGATAATTCTATTGTTTGTTGTCTCTTGAAAATTCTTATCAATTATTACACTACCCCACACACCTGCAGCTTATTTATCAACATTCTCCCAATCCTGGTAACCATTTTTTGGATCGATGGAACCGAGTGGGCTATTGTAATAAATTGAAAAAAAATAAACCCTGTATTTCTATCTTATTTTCGATAATTCTTTGATTTTTTGTCTCTTAAAAATTCTTATCAATTATTACACTACCCCACACACCTGCAGCTTCTTTCTCAACATTTTTTCAATCAATTGTTTACTATTTTTTGTTTCGATAAAACTGAGTGGGCTATTGTAATAAATTGAAAACCCTGTATTTCTATCTTATTCTCGATAATTCTATAATTTTTTGTTTCGTGAAAATTGTTATCAATCATTACACCACCCCACTCACTTGCAGCTTCTCTGTTATTATTTTCTTATTCCTGCTGATATGTTTTATGCCCATAAAACCGAGTGGGCTATTGTAATAAATGAATATCCTTATATTTGTTAGTTGTTGTCATAATTTTCTGATGTGCTACCTATTTTTTTGATTTGTGGAATTGTTATGAGGCCGGAAATGGTTGTAATTATTGTAATTAATTGAAATTAATTGTAATTAATTGTAATTAATTGTAATTAATTGTAATTAATTGTAATTAATTGTAATTAATTGTAATTAATTGTAATTAATTGTAATTGATTGTAATTGATTGTAATTAATCGTAAATAATTGTAATTAATTGTAATTAATTGTAATTAATAACAGAAAAGTTCTGAATCAAAAATAATGCATATGGTATGAGTGTAGTGCTGCTTTAGACTAATTCTACACCACACGCTCATAACTTGAGTTCTGCAACTGTAATAAATTTGGGAATAGGTGTAATAAACTGTAATTAATGTATAAACAATTCACGTAGGGCGAAATAGGGTGTGGGGTATAGAAGCTGGTGCACTGTGAGGGGCATGACTTAGCCGGGGAACTGAAATTCTTTGGTATATAGGAGTTCCTTCGTAGATTTGTGGAGGCAGTCTTCGTAGATTTGGATATCAGATCACATATATAGTTATTTTAAAAATAGTTATTTTCAAAAATGAAACTAATAGACGACAACTTCGTGTTTGAAATTAATTTTTCATTCGAATTAAATGAGACTAGAACGAATGATATGATATAAATTGAAGTCGATGTTATCGCAGAGAGAGATAAGAGAGACACCTGTGGTCCGTCGAACGAAGTAAGGAATGAGTCATGCTATCTGAATTCAATTAGTTGCAGGGATGTTCAAAGTATTCATTCGACTCGTTAAATAGTTATTACATATTTTTGAATGAAATAATTGATATAATGTACAGGGTGTGTCCACAAATTTCAAATGTAGGTTTATATATATATATATATATATATATATATATATATATATATATATATATATATATATATATATATATATATATATATATATATATATATATATATATATATATTTATATAAATATATATATATATATATATATATATATATATATATATGCTTAGAATTATATGACGTCATTTCATTATCATGTTAACTTTCGTAGGAGACGGACTTGTCAATACACTAATTAATAAATTACCGATTGCGTTACATTTTCCAGGTTATTCGTATTGCGGGCCTGGTACCAAGTTAGAAGAACTTCTTCGTATAGGTGATCCAGGGATTAATAAACTCGACGAAGCTTGTAAAGAATACGATATTGCATACTCGAAAAGTAAAGAGCTAGCTGTTAGACATAAAGCCGATCAAATTCTCGAAGATAAAGCTTGGGAACGAGTTAAGTCAAGGGACGCTAAATTCTAGGAAAAATCTCACGCTCTTATGGTTACTGGAATTATGAAAGCTAAACGTTAACATTGGAATGGGACTTAAAAAGTCGTTCAAAATGACTGTTATTAACCCTGCTGCCTAAATGATGAAAAAATAAGGTATTGAAGAAAATCTGAAATTCTTCCATTAAGGCACTTAGAGCAGCAAGGCTTGCAATCAAGAAAGCAGGCGGTCGTAGAAACATACGAGTAGGTACCCTGCATTATTCCATTCGAATCAAAATCGGGGGGTTTTCTACTGTTAGTTCCGATATTTGCGGGGCTATCTGCTCTAGGAATGTTGTTGAGTGGAGGTAGCGCTCTTGCCAAAACTGTAGTTGACGCTAAAAATGCGAATAAAAAGTTGGAAGAGGAACGTCTTCATAACAAGGCTATGGAACCTATAGGCAATACGTAAAAAAATTGAAACGAGGATATGAACTTTACTTGAAAAACAAAAAACTATTATCTAAGCTGCCCAATAGAGCTCTATACGATTATGAGATTGAAAATTACGCGACAAATGTACCTCACTTCATGGGTGTATTTATGCATGACAATTTACCTAAAAAATCGTTGAAAAGGAATGTGGAGTAATCAACTTGGATTCTTCACAGGGACCCGGTAGTCCTTGGACAGCTTACACGAAAAACGAAAATGTTGCAGAATACTTTGATAGTTTTGGTAATTTGAAGCCGCCGAAGGAGTTGGTGAAATACTTGAACGTTAAAATACTATATAATAGAGATCAATATCAGACCTTTAATACAGAAAATTGTGGAAAATTGTGTTAACAATTTTTACAGAATAAAATGTTATAAATATCAACTATTAGCTCTATTTTCATCAGTCATGTCTGTGATATTCACACTGAAGAGTTGCACTTCAACGTTATCCACTGATGTAATTTCTCCAATCGAATTGGATGAGAATTGTCAGTACGGTCTTGCAATGATCGGATTTTATTCATATAATACAATTCCAAATATAGACGGTAATACAAAGTTTCACTATTTTGACAAACAACAGTCAAACTTAACTATACCTACTGGTACATACGAGATAACGGATATCGAAGATTATTTGAAAAAATATTTACTATCTGAAGAAGAACAACAGAAGGAGACTTCCAAGTAAATATTTATCCTGAGGCCCAATAATAATACTTTAAGAAGTGAGATATTTCACAAGTCATACTCAATCGATTTTACGAAGAAAAATTCCTTAGGAAGGCTATTGGGATACTCCGAGAAGATTTTAGAAGCTGGAAAGTTTCATGAGTCAGATTTAATTGTGAAAATTGTTAAAGTTAGAACTATACATATAATATCAGCGAGGGGGCATTTTACAATGATAGACCTTCACATACGATATACGAATTTTCGGTGAACGCAGACCCAGGTTAAGCGATAGACGAAACACCTAAAAATTTAATATACCTTTCCGTAACGAAGAGAAAGATATATAATATAACTTTGAATATTCGAGATCGGGATTTTGAACTAGTCAATTTTAGAGGTGAAGAAATTATAGTTAGATTGGAACTTATAAAATGGTCTTAATTTTTTCCTCCAAGTATAAAGATACAAGAGTAAGAGTACCGAAACCATTAGTCATTCAATAGTCATCCAGATCACACCTGACGTTAGAAAATAAAATATTTTTACAATCTATAGGTCATGTTATCAGGCCAGGCTTTCGATCTCTACCGCCCCCTTGTCAACGACGATTCAATCGTCAATGATGAAAGTCGCACATATTTACCTTTTATTAAATACTTTGACAATAACGACACCATCAAGATTGGTATCAATAGACCAGTTGTTTGGCTTCTCATGAACGATGCAGCTGTCATTATCAGAGGAAAATTGACTAAAACTGTGGGTGAAGGAGATGTTTCATTGGTGAATAACGCAGGTGCTTTCCTTTCCGATTCCATATCTTACGAACTGTGTGGAAGCGAGATAGATACCGTTAAAGATCCAGCACTTGTTAGTACTGTACGAGGATTTTTATTTTATGAGAAAGCTGAAATTCGCGAACTGGCTATTGCAGGATGGAATTATCCAAACGGTTCTATCACAAATCAAGATGGAAGCTCTAATTTACAAAAACCGCTGAGTCATCACCTGAATATATTCAACTATTATCGAATGGCTATTTGTGGAAAACAGCTGATTCGTTTCGTTCGAGCTCGCAATGGCCATAATTCAATCCTGGTTAGTCCTGTAGTGGGAGAAGCTGTTGGAACTACCAAAGGAGCAATTACTATTCACAGTATGGAATTAAGAGTTAAACATATTTATCCATCAGATCCTCTCAAATTGAAACTTCTTCAATCGATCAAAATGGATAGACCCGTTTTAATCCCGTTCAGACGTTGGGAGTTGCATGAACTACCAGTTCTTACACAAGGTTCCTCTAAGGAAGTATGGAACATGAAAACTGAATCAATTATCGAATGTCCTCGATATATAATGTGTTGCTTCCATAAAAACAGAAAAGACACTGATACTAAAGATCCAAATTATCTAGATAACATTAACGTATCAGATGTGAGACTACTTTTGAACAGTGAATATATACCCCAAGAAAACCTGAATTTAGATTGCAAAAGGAACGATTTCGCCGATGCTCAGCATAACTATTCGGTATTTTCATCAAGTTATATGAATGAGAAGAAGGCCGCTCTACTCGATTATGCGCAATTCAAGTCACGGGCTATGTTTGTAATCGATTGCTTTAGACGCGATGAAAGCTTCAAATCTACAAGAGTATACTGTATAATAATACATGATTGCGTCATCGAATATCGCCCCCTAAGTAAAACTGTAAATAAGGTGGCATCTTTCTAATCAGTCGAAGAAATACTTTGAAGATGAAGGTTGCAACGGTAGATATCCAAGGATTCGTCATTGCTGGAGAATTTTGTCTGAAAGAGCTAGCTATAAATAATGAAAATCAAGTCGCTCATTTCATATTCAAACCTCGAAGCGAATATTCAACACTTACTCAAGAAGATAAGAAACAAATCAGATACTTGGAACGGTATCATCATGGTCTGAAGTATTCAGAGGGGAATGTATCGTAGAAATGGATGCTATTCTCAAAAAGTTACTAACCAATGTAGATATCGTATATGTGAATTTGTAGAAAATTATGGTTGGACCCCACCAAAGTTTCAATTGAAACGACCTCTGTGCATGCAGCATGATAGTGGGGAGCGCATGTGTAGTATGACAAATTCCAAAGATTTGTTTGAATGGGTTTGGAACTTCATACCGAAATAGAAAACCATACAGACTACTGTCTGCTATAGATCTACATTAAGAAAATATAAAAATACTGAAGAAGAAAATTGCTGCTTATGAAGCTAAGAAGAAGATATTTGATTCCTTCATACAAATGTCCTTGGATCCCTGGTCTGATGTTTTTCATAATAAAAATAGATTCAGTGAACTGAAATGTAAATCTAGAAGATGTGTATTATAAAAAATGTGTGAAGAATTATTGTTTTATTTATTTATAACCTCTCAATCAAATAGTATTCAGTATACGTAGAGCATTAATAGTTAACAGTAAGAGAGAACTAATCCACAATGGCGGCCATCGAGGTGGGGGACCTTTCCGTCTACGTCAAATCGATATTCAAGATGGATGCTATGACGTCATGGGGCCTGGGGGTCCCTCTGTCATCTAAGATGAGGGTTCCTTCTCCTCGATCCTGGCCTGAGGGCCCTGGCTTGGGGGTTCTGGACTGAGGGGCCCTGACTATATATCTCTCTCTCTCTCATGAGGGTCCTCTCACTCCTTCTCATCGATCCTGCCCGGGGGCCCTAGCTGAAATATTATTAAATGAAAAAAACTGTGTCGGTGTCTGGGATTCGAACCGCAGAATTACTGCACCAGAGTCTAGTACTCAGACCGGTCGTCCGTCAACCCATTGTTATAACTAGGATTAAGCGAGTGATATAATCTTGAATCATAGATATCTCAGAGCATAGAACTGTAATACGTTGAACATTCAAATTTTGAATACGATTGCAACGTCCTCCCCTCTGTTGGTGATATTCTGAATGATGAGAATACAGTGATCTGTCATACACGATCCATCATCTGTTGGCCAGGTTCTGAATGACGATTATACAGTGATCTGTAAGATCGTTCGTTTTTTTTTATGTTGCTATTAATAGGTAAATTTTTTATGATACCCTCAGGGATTCTTCATGGGGGCACCGAGCCCCGTGGAGTCTTCATGTGGGTTCAGGAGATTGAAATTATATGATA
>JARQZK010001672.1:0-57500 GCA_030704885.1 Cynegetis impunctata | reverse complement strand
TTCGATAATCAAATTAGCGTAAGAAGGCAATTTTCATCTACAGAAGAATACTCTCGAACAGTTTTCAAATTGGAATAGACGAATGAGTTTGAACATCCAATCTTTCAGTTCATACTATAACGATTGTGATGGTCGTTTTTCTAGATTTTCATAGAGCGTTCGAAACCATAAATAAGGACTCCTTATTAGAAAAAAATGCAAAAAATTGGAATAAAAGGTACTGTACATGATTGGTTCAGTTCTTATTTGGTTAACAGACATCAAAAAGTTAAATTCAATGGTGAGATATCTTCCTCTCGAAGCAATCTTCATGGTATACCGCAGGGAATTGTTTCAGGACCGTTGCTATTTTCACTATATATAAATGACATTAGCAATTATGTAAAAAATTGTCAAAGAAGTCCGTTCGCGGATGATACTATATTGTATGTTTATGGTAAAGATGTAGATGTTTTAACACACTTAATAAATGAGGATTTGAATGAAAATTTCATGTGGTTATGTGATATGATATATGAAAACAAGTGACAAAAAGTCAACTTATATGTTGATAGGCTCACCATATAGTATAAAAAAGTAAACACTGAAAATTGTAAAATTGAATTAAATGGAATGGGTTTGGATAGAGTAGTTAAAATCAAATATTTAGGCATAATCATAGATGAAAATGTGAGTTTCAAGAATCACACAGAATAAATGGCAAACAAAATGTCAAAGAAAATCAATTTTCTATCTAGATTGAGCAACGAACTAAATCTGAATACTCTTCAGAGTCAACTGGTTCAGTTGACTCTGAAGAGTAGGCAGGTTGAGACTTCAGAGTTGACAGGAAGCAGTACGGTCGGTGGAGTAGGCAGGTTGAGACCACGCAATCGTATTGTTTCCGATTCCTCCTAATTCGATTCGTGGAGTAGGCAGATTGAGGCCACGTATCTGAATTATTTCCCTTCTAATTCTCCTGAAGATGGCTTCGCAAAAGGAGCCGAAACGTCGAGATTTTTCAAATATTTTACGCGGTTCATTCCGAGAACCAAGTTTTATATATATATATATATATATATATATATATACATATATATATATATATATATATATATATATATATATATATATATATATATATATATATATATATATATATATATATATATATATATATATATATATACATATATAATATATATATATATATATTATATAATATATATATATATATATATAATATAAATATATATATATATATATATATATATATATATATATATATATATATATATATATATATATATATATATATATATATATATATATATATGTATACATATATATATATGTACACATCAAAGTGTACTAGAGAAGTCATATGGGGGAAGGGTGGGCATAATGGCCAATGCGGGCAAAGTTGCCACTTAAAATTTTCTTCCCTGTATAGTGCTGCAGCCTCGCGGCAATAGTCTCAACTACTCGCCCGGCAGCCGTTGTTATTGTGTTGTAGTTTGGTGCCCCTCAGACGCAAGCTCACCGAGATATCGCAAATTTTCCACTTTTTCGACCCTCTGATATTAGGTAAGTGCATCACATGTTTCGCTTTAGTTTACTGTAGGCCTAGGTGAAGTAAATTGTACATAAATCGTGCAAAACAACATGTTTCTAGCTTTGAATTCATATGTCTCAACAGTAGATACTATAGCGGGTTGTACATGAAATATTGTATTTAGAAAATACTAGTGCTAGAGGGCAAAGTGACCACAGCCGTGGCCACTTTGCCAGCGAATGTGTTCACTTTGCCGGAATGTATGTTGCATAGAACTTGGGGGCTTCCTTCTGCAACATTTGATCCGTCTATTCCCAGCACTTCATCAGCTGGTGCCCTAGAAACAACTTCAAATTTGAACAGTTCACTAAACAAGAAGTCCACTTCATTTGCTGTAACTCCACGTGAAATTGTTCGTGTACCCAAGGTCAATAGGATCATCAAAAGAGAAACTAAGCGGAAGAAAGGAACAGCAACAGTTCTAACATCCAGTCCATATAAGGCCACTCTCATGGCAATTAAGAAAGAAAAAGAAGATAAGGAGAATGCGAAACAACGTAGACTAGAAGCAAAAAGAGAAAGGGAAATCAAAAAGAAACAGCAGCCTCCTAAGGAAAGGGTGGTCAAAATTAGAAATAAAGGAAAACGCGTATTGTTCAAGAGAAAGAATGACGCTCTCTATGATGGTGATGATGAAGGCAACGTCAGCGACGTCGATCGTTTATTCTGTGGTGATTTTTACTCGAATACTAAGGACAACGAAGGCTGGATTAGATGTTCTGGGTGCCTCAAATGGGCTCACGAAGCCTGCACAAGAGCCGAAGAGGAGGACGATGAGTTTATTTGTAATTTATGTGAATACCAGTGATTTCATAGTTTCACATACTTTCAGTAATGAGTATTTTTGTTTAAAACCCTAATAAAATCGTTTTGAATTCTTAAACTAAATGCGTTCAATTTTTTCCATACAGCCTAAATCCATTTAGGCAGTGGCCACTTTGCCCTACCTAGTGGCCTTAAGTGGCCACTTTGACAGCTTTTGGTAAAGTCAAAATTTTGTACAAATAAGTTTTAAAATCTAGTTTTTTTTTTTTTAATCAGGCCTAAGTAACCATACTAAATGCTGAAGGGATTTATAAAATGTTTCGAAAAAGTTTAGGGGTGGAAAATAATAGATGTTCCTTAGGGTGGCCACTATGCCCACCCCTTCCCTATATTCTTAGAAATTTCATGACCGTAAACTAAACTAGCAAATTTTTTTCAAAAAATTTGTATTCATTCATTTGTATATCTGGAACTTTACTCTATTCATTCGGAATATGCAATATATTGGTCTATTCTTCCAGAGCTCAGGCTTGCATAAATCGCCCTGTAGTAACAACGCTTATACTAGTAAAATATATTTATTGATAGTGTAATGCTCAATACTAATAATACTTAATACTAACAAAAATTGTTACACTAAATTACAACTTTGCTAGATTTATTTTCAGCAAAATCTTCAATTAGATCGCTAACGTCAATTTTCCTCATAATATCGAATCCCGTGCTGAGTATAGTTCGATTATTCAAATTTGCATCAGTCATAGTAGTACATAATGATTTCAAAATTTCTCTCTAAAAATTTCAATTTTGGTGCGAGCCCTTGAGTGGTGGGAGCCTGTAGGCTGCAGCCTACTCCAGCCTATTGGTAAATCCGGCCCTGGTGAAAGGATTTTCGTTTCAATCGATACCTCTGGTCCTTTTTTTTTTCAATCTGGATGGAATTTTTAGCAAGGAAAAAGTTCCTGGAGGTTTTCGAGCACTGCAAAATTCTTGAAGTATCTGCCCCTGTCTAACACTCGTTGAAGCCGCATATGCATCCTTTTCATATCAGTCAAATTCAGTGCAATTTTAGTGGACAAACTGAGTCATTTTCCGAAGTGAAACGTCTGCTTCATTCTCTCATCGATTGTCTCCAAATCTCTAGGAATAAAATGAAAATATCCGCCCTGTTAGATACAGCTTCTCCGATTTCATTTACTGAAGCGATGCAGGTTGGTGATGTTCCATAAAATCGAATTAACTTTCAGGATTCTTCTGCGCTTCCTATATTCTTCTCCAGATCCAGTGCTGTACTTTACGGACTCAAGGATATGTATATATATATATATATTTATATATATATATATATATATATATATATATATATATATATATATATATATATATATATATATATATATATATATATATATATATATATATATATATATATATATATATATATATATATATAACTCGTTTATGGCGATCAATTGATCAATTTTCGTGAATAAAAAGCTCTCATTTAACAAGATCCATCAATGAATTCTGAAAGTGTGGTTATGTTCTCAGTTGAAAATATTTTCAGGAAATTATGAAAAATTCAAATGATTTATCAAAATCATTGTTTTTCGAAAGCTCTTCGTTGGAAGTTCGTATTTTATACTATCAAATAATTTGCAAATCTATTCAAGTAGGAAGAAATTGTCGATATTATTTGTACGAAAAATGATTGAAACAAATGAAAATACTATCCTCAGGATGCAAGTAATTGAAAATTTTCATTCAGTGAATCTATATGGTATTTGATTTTAAATATTTTAAATTTGAAATTGTGTTTGAATTTCATAGTTTGAGATTTGAACCGATGTTTCGTATTGCTAATATGAAAACATAATCTTCAAAAATGCAATATTAGTGGACTAGTGGAATTATTCATAAATCAAAATTTTGAAATTTTTCACGTATTCTTCTTATAATAATAATAAGAATCGTGTTTGTTTTTGAATTCATAATATAACAACGATTATTCAATTCCACAAGGAATAAACACAAAAATTTGCAAAAAAGGAGATTCAAATCAGAATATGTAAACTACTACAAGTTGAGTTCCTAGTTAAACTAAATTAACAACCACTTAAGACAGCACATGCATCATATCAACTGCCGAGTTTACGTCCAGTACAAGGGAGAAAAAGATGAAAAAATTAAAACAAAAAGAGAGCCAGTGTAACATTTTAACAATTCTCAGCAAGTGACAATTTCTTGAAGGATCTTTTGAATCCAAACAACTTACAGCTCTTAATATTCAATGGAATTTCATATAACAGCAGGAACATCTGGGGAGGGGATAGCATTCTTTCAAATATTTTTTAAATTTTTCTTCTATTTCCATTAAAATAAAAAACCTAAGATTCAATAAACTATTGCTTTTATGTCCGAAATAACTCACAGCCATAAGGTATATAGAAGTTATGATGGTCATATGTAATGTTATATTTAAGTCTCACAACTGATTGTATCGCTGGTCATGTTTCATTTTCAAAACAAATATCGAACATCGACTCTACCTTCGTAGAAGTCATTATTTTGGTTTACCAATTCATAATATAAAACGATCACAGTCTACTTAATCAATAAATTACTAAATGGAAATTATAGGATTTTAAATAACTAACTACCTCAAAAAAGACTGTAAATTTACTACAAAATTTTGGCCTCCTCAATGGATCGAACCCACAATGTTTAGGATATAATTTCAATGCGAATACCTACGTTTTTCCGAATAGGAATATTATTATGTATTTTCTTCATATACGTACAATCAACTAACAAATACAGATTTTCTCTCAGTCCAATCCTCGAAAGAAGTAACTGAACAAATCCCATCCAAATCTGTCTTCCTCGTCCATCCATTCTTGGCTATCCTTAAAGAAGAGTAACGACCTTTGACGCACTGCCAGGAAACATATCTAATTGGTTTTCTCGGAATCCCTGCCATTTTTAATTTTATCACACTTCAAACTTTATGAAGTTTCTAGATATATTGACATTTTAATCTTAGGTTCTTTAGTCGCACATGATTATTCAGATGTTTTAGAATATGGGTTCAACTATATATATATATATATATTTTTTTAAATCGAGGGACCTACAGTTTAACGCCGGTTCCGAACGGCCAATGGGCTTGTGAACGATGCACATTACCCAACAATTTATCTTATATATAGAACCACTTAATTCTGGACATACACAACACTCAAGAGCAAGGTGGGACTCGAACCCACAATCCTCGGTTTACAAACGGCTGAATGAAAAAAAAATTCATTTCACTTCCTTTTCGAGTGTTCTCTTAAAAA
Organism: Cynegetis impunctata; assembly: GCA_030704885.1. NCBI lineage: Eukaryota > Metazoa > Arthropoda > Insecta > Coleoptera > Coccinellidae > Cynegetis > Cynegetis impunctata. Next base: position 51,803 of record JARQZK010001672.1, on the reverse strand, counting down.
TAGTATTCGAGCAATAATAAAATTTTGTGTTAGAAAAATAATGATAGTATGTAAGATTGAGTTTCGAATATACTTACTCGAACAATGTAATTAATATTAATTCAGGTTATTTTAAATAATTGTAACACTAAAAACACTCTTGCATCCAAGTGAGCATTTAATCCAATGAAATTAAATTGAAAGAATCAATAATGACTTTGTTTCCAATAATACTAATACTTTAGTTTGAACACTTCAAACATTTATCACTGAAGCAAGTGTTTAATCTGAAGAGATCAATTTCAACTAAAATTATACTTCAATTTGAACACTGAAAAAACTTAAGCATAAACGTAACAATTCAATCATATAGAGAACTTCATCATCTGAGTAAGTATTTAATTAAATGAAATTAAATTTGAGAAATATATACAAGGAATAAATGACTCCGTTTCCAATAATACTCATACTCAAAAATATTTTTCGTAATCCCGTACTATTATTTTGATTTAACGGTATTCAGATGACAATTGAAAAGTCAGTGTTAACGGCCGCCGGCCGTTATAATTTCATAACGGCCGGCGGCTGTTAAGAAATCTCTTGTTCAAATATTTATTTCAAAACATCATTCTGCTTACAATAACAACATTGAAATCTTGGTCCACAGCAAGTTGGGAGAATAAACCTCTGATTTTCATTTCGCATAGGCTAATAATACATCCTCATTAACTACCTTTACCTTCTTGCTTTTACGCCACATTTCAAAATTTTCATATTCTTTTTAATATCGCTCTTGAGTTATTTTCGGCAGTTAATCAACACTCGCTGCACTGCACATGATTCTCCCAATATTTCTAAAGGAATTTGATTTTTTTCCTCGATTTCATCAATTTCATCCATGGTCGTCGTTAAAGCGAACTTGAGAACACAAAAAACTGACGTTGTTTATAAAACTGTCACACTGTTCCATGACAACAGAGTACACGACGTTGGGATTTTTCTTTAGAATTGCGAGGTACGGGGTTTTTCTTTCTTCGGAATCAAAATATAATCTTTCAACGGGATAACGAAAAATTTTCAACGACACACGGCCGATACGCAAATAACGGATTCGGTTGATTATAATCCTCGGCTGCGCCTCGGATTACAATATCCAACCTCATCCGTTATTTGCTACATATCGGCCTTGTTACGTTAGTAACCATATTATTGGAGGAAGATCAATTAAATAGTATATTATTCAACGAGCACAAAATGATTGCTATTTTTCACGAGGGTGAAGTTTGCGACACGAGCTGCAAGCGAGTGTCGCCATTCACCCGAGTGAAAAATTGTAATTTTGTGCGAGTAGAATACTATACTTTGTCCACGACTTCCTCGGAAAAATCTGCATTTTCAACAATAAAAATAGTTATCAAAAGCGTTGACATAACATTTTCTGTGTTCACTAAAAACTGCATACTCATGTTAACGTCAACTATTTCACTTGACATCGATTCCATTCCTTTCTTTCACTCTGTTAAAAATGAAATAGATAATTTATTAGAGTAAATATTCAATAAGTTGGGCATTATATTAAATATTAGTTTAATAATTTGCCTAAAAGTTATCTTAGTTACATAAAACCTAAAAATCTAATAATAATTCTATCCTAACAATGTGAATGATAGTCTCAAGTTTGGACTTACGTTTCGAGTGTGACGTCATGCAGTGTATAATAAACCATTATTCAATAGTAGTGAATAATAGGTATAATTATACTTCAGGAAGCACACGTATAATGAATGATTTATAGTACAGTCGTGGACAAATAATAATAAGGTCACATGTCGATAATGAACTGACGTTTTTTAACGATTATAACACTAAAAGCACTGCAGCAACTATGTAAGTATTCAATGCAATGATATTGAGTTGAATGAACCAATTTTGAAGGCATTACTTTGTTTTTTACTTTTGAATACTTGACACATTTACTATTTTAGTGAATGTTCAATCTAATACGATAGAGTAAGACAATGATATTACTTCAATTTTCGAAATGAATAAACCTACTTACTTTCGCATTCTCGTAAGTGTAAGTCTTTCAGTAAATATTATTGATTTGAAAAAATTATATTGAATTTCAAACAAAGATGATGCTTCGATTTCAAAACCAAGAAGACTTTTGCATTAACGTAAGTATTCAATCCAATGTTTTTAATGGAAATGAATATTAATCTGATGATTAAATTCGAAAATAAAGTCAATACTGACACGAATAACAATTTTGCAGCTAAGAAATAATTGAACGATTTCACGTAGAATTCAGTTTCAATTGTTTCTTCGTTTTTTCATGTGAAATATGGATTATGTAATTATTGCAATGACCTGACTGTATGGTAGCCAGATTCTCCTGAATGTATTTATCAATCCATTCCAGCTGTTTCCTAATACTCTTGGCTTATACGAAAACTATCTCTTCTGTCTCCACTGAATATCTCGGTGGTTTTGCCGACGTGCTGAATTCGCTGAAAGTTCACAGAAAAGCTTTAGAATTTCCCTTCACCGCGGTTGCTTTGATCTAAATTGGGTAGTGGGATAACGAAGCCTGAATATAAGTGCATTACTTGTATTCTGTCGTCTTAGGATTCACCGTGAATTATTGCAGAGAAATGTTGAATTTATTCTGTGCATGTGTCCCGACCTATAGATATTTATGAGATGCCGCCATGTTCCTTTCCATTAATTCAGTATTTTCTCTTAATTAATATTTTCTGTAAAATCACCAGTTATTTTCGATTAACTTCTACAAGTATATTTCATTTAACAATAGAAATCACTGAAGCATCACATTAACTTATATATTATATACAAAAGTAGGTCCTCCATACACCCGATTAAGCTCCTTTCGCTATATGATATTTAATAAATAGCAGGCAAAATTAAATGAATAACGTTTTAGAATTCTCTAAATTTCATGACCAGCCTGTATATTTCAAGTTTAAGGATTGAAAACATGAAAGCTTGCACCCTACTTGCAAAAAACTGCTGAGGAACAAATCGAAGTGGAAATGAGGCCTAAACTATGGCCACTTTGTTCCCCTCATTGAAAAATAAACTGTTCTTATCGATTACCGTTATCCTCTATCGCGTTACAACTTTGGCCATTATTAGAGAAACCATACCATAACTTCTTGTTACACACCCAGGGGAGTGAAGCTCCTGGTAACGTTTAGGGATAAACTATCAAGAAAACTTTAAATCTTCCTGCAAGAAGCTGTTTTCATTCTCTAGCGATTTCAAATTGGTCAAAGAGAAGGATAAAAAGGTGAATTAAATACTTCCATGAAAAATTTAGTAACATGGTTTCTGTTATAGCATTTGTAAGGACTGAAGTCTGCATCTTTTGTTATTTTGTGAATTATATCTAAGTTTCCATGAATTTTAAACTACATGAAGGAACTGAAGCCTCTTTAGGAATTAAAAATCCTAGAGACGTATTGAAAATCCTAGAGTTATGAAAATCAGCTGTGTTGTTTCCGTTGAAGTGAGTTTTGCAGAATGCGTGATAGAAATATAGTCTGGCGCATTCGCCATTCTAAAAACTATTTTATCAGCTTGGTATGTATGTATGTATCTAAGTATATATTTATCTATGTATCTATGTATCTATATATATATATATATATATATATATATATATATATATATATATATATATATATATATATATATATATATATATATATATATATATATATATATATATATATAGATATATATATATATATATATATATATATTATATATATATATATATATATATATATATATATATATATATATGCATCTATGCATCTATGTATATATGTATCTACGTATCTATGTATCTACGTGTCTATGTATCTACGTATCTACGTATCTATGTATCTATGTAACGAATCTTTGAACGTGATTTTCACGACCTTCAAACGTCGGATTGATTTGAAACTCTGCAACCTTGATTTAAATAGTTTTTCCCATTATTCTAATCAGGACCTTCAGGATTAGCGATTTTCCAAATCCGATACTCGGTAGTGTCTTTGTGCCAAGTACGCGTTCAAAAAGTTTTAAAACTATGAAAGCAAAGATAAATAATAGTTTAAAAAAATAATAAAGAAGTTATGCAGTTAGCAGAACTGAAAAATAAAAATGAAAAATAGTTCTGAAAAACACGCTTTTGCAGAACCGAACTAAAAAGTAAAAAATTAATAATAGTTTGAAAAAACTTAAAAACACGCTTCAATCGAAAAGCAAAAAAAGTTGAAAATAATATTCAATAAATTCAAAATAAGGATAGTGATAAATTTCTTCTATTATAGAAAAGCATGGGGTGTTTTTAAAGATATTTCCATAATGACTCTACTTGAACCAATATCTGTCATTCAAATATTACAACAATTGACTTCAAGCATCCCACGCTTTTCTGCAGTAAAAGGAATTTTCTCGTTAATTACATTATTCTTAATTCAAATTTATTGAAAATTATTGTCTCCACGAGAGTTTGATATATTTTTGAATATCTAAATGAAATGAAAATATATTTCTACATCAGGAGAACAAAATTTTTGAAAAATTTTTCTGGATTCAAACATTTATTTTTCTAGAGGCCTCGGTAGCCCAGCGGTAGGGTGTATCGCTTGTAAACCGAGGATTGTGGGTTCGAGTCCCACCTTGCTCTTGAGTGTTGTGTATGTCCCACGAAATTCAGAGGTTCTGAATATGTTTAACTATTCGGTAATGACTCAGTTTTGAGCCCATTGGCCGTTCGAAACCGGCGTAAAACTGTAGGTCCCTTGAGCTAAAAAAAAATTATTCTTCATTCGATATAACTTTTGAATTTTGAAAAAAAAAAATTAAAAATTGGTTTTTTATAAAATATGTATATATGATCTTTCTATTTCCAAAACTCAATTGTTATATCAAGATTTCAGTATTGAGTTTTATCCCATGAATCCACCGTGTGGTGAAACGCCGCAACAGATATTCAATTCTACTAATTGCTAAAATTAATCATGTATTTTTTCAATAATCTCAATGATAATTATGTGATATTTGTTCAGTGAAAACATATTAACTTTTGGTTATGATTGTCATACTTAATTAAATGCAGTGTTCCTATATTTTTCTGTTTACTACTAAGATTTTCCACATACTTTATAATGATTCGCGTGGCTCATTAATATTTAAAAAATCGAAATATTTTCATGGCCAACTCTATAATACATTCGGACAACTTAAAATATACCATATATCATTACACAATATTCGGGGAGTTCTTTTTCATATTTATAACTTCAGTTTATTCTCACTCTAATGTTTGAATCGCATGATTAGAGCTTGTTTCTAAGTTTTTACCATAAGAAAATTCAAAATACTGCTTTTCAATGTCAGTATCATAAATTATGGAGATGTTTTTATTTGGGCGTCATTAGTTTTATGTAACGAAATTTTTTTCTGACAGAGAAACAAAATGTATAGCATTACTGATTCATCAGAAGTAACACTCAACGTCTTGCTGAGCTTCATAAGAAAAATGCTTGATGGCTTGTCGGATATGTACGACATCTGAAATTTATTTGTGTCACAATTCTTACTGAAGGAAGTCAGTGAAGTTCTTCCAGTATTTTTCGAGGACATTAATAAACGTGAATAATAAGTTGTTCATCTAAGTTTAATGGTTCCCTAGTTTCTCTCATTAACTATTTATTCGAAAAATTTTTCAATTGATTTTTTAGAGTTCAAAATTTTTTCTAATTGAGTAATTTGCTAATTTAAAAAAACTCGTGAGCAGTGAGGCTATATATATATATATATATATATATATATATATATATATATATATATATATATATATATATATATATATATAGATATAGGGTGTCCCACCGGGAAAGAACGCGATCTGTATATGGAAAACTACACATAGGAAAATTTGACAGTATACTAATATCAACAGGAGCAACTCGACTAAAATATTTTCAAGATGGTGGCACTTCCGGTTATACCGGAAGTAGATATCAACTTGCTTATTTTAAATAGAATATCCTGTATATTAATACGTTTTTCGATTCTACGCAATATTTAAGGCGGATTTCATGTATTATGTCCTATACCTAAGTCTAAGCGTTCTTGATATATTCAGGTTTTTATGTCAAAAATGACGATTGCAAACCCTAATATAATTATCAATTGTTCCTATAAGGAAGCCCTTTTCACTTACTTTGGGTGGAATTCCTCGTTGAAAAGGACCTACTTTAATAGATTTTGTATAATATTTCTAGAACTAGTCATACAGGGTGTTCGAAAAATAAAATCTGAAATGAGATTGAGAAAACTGTCAAAAATCAATTTTTTCAATGGAAACCTCCAATTTTTTTTATTATACACTCGATCTTTAATCACACCCCAAACAGCAAAATGGAGCACTGAAAGATCTGGGAGCGCGGTGCCCAAAGAAAAGGACCATTGTTTGCTATCCATTGATCATCAAAAACATTTTGTGAAAAATTATCGATGAGGTAGCCACCGTGTGGAGGTCCACCATCATGTTGATAAAACAGGTTTCTGGAAACAGCGAGCGGCAAATTTTTTTTTTTTTTTTTTTTATCTCGAGGGACCTACAGTTTAACGCCGGTTCCGAACGGCCAATGGGCTTGTAAACGAAGTACATTACCCAACAATTTATCTATATAAATAGAACCACTAAATTCCTGACATACACAACACCCAAGAGCAAGGTGGGACTCGAACCCACATCCTCGGCTTACAAGCGGTATACCTTACCGCTGGTCTACCGAGGCCTCGAGCGGCAAATTATCTAAATAGTCTGTTTCCAAATTATGTAAAATGTTCAGGTAGCCTTGACCTATAAGATAATAAGCACATTTCATATCTAAGATGAATCACAAACGTTCAACTTACCATTCAAATTTTCTTGGTGAAAAAATAGTGCCACGACGCCATTATTTCTGATTGCACAATAAACGTTAAAGTGCCAGGACTCTTGAATTTTGTTCTCGAAACACATGTAAATTTGAATCACTCCAGTAATGAGAATTGTGTCGATTAAAGGCACCATTTTTAGCAAATTTAGCTTCCTCTGTCCAAATGATATTGTCCAAAAAAAAGGGTTTCCTTGCGCCCACAATTCACAGAATGCCACTCGTCTTGGAAAATCAGTTTGTTTTAGATGTTGGACTTTAGAAAATAAGTATGGATTAAATTTGTGTTTGCGTAATATTCTATGAACTGTTGACTTGGATAACCCTGACTCTAATGCAGCTTGTCTTACGGAAAATGTTGGATATGCGGTGAAATATCCCAAGATGGCAATTTCAATATTCTCATCATTAAGGAGAGGTTTATTTCTTTGCACTACTGTCTTGACGGATCCAAAGTTCTTGAAATTTTCTATAATTTGCTTTAGAGCCTTTCTCGATGGCTTTCGTTTTTGCGGATATCGGATGGAAAATTGTTCACATGTTCTTGACAACACTCTATCACATTGTCCATAAATAATAAATAAGTTTAAATAATCTTCGTACGTATAATTTAAGCGCCCCGGCCTGATTATTAATAATTTTCAAATGATGTGTGACAGTGACAGCTCAAAAATTCATTTAGAGTTTGATTGTTTCATGATGCTAACTAAGAGTATCTTGGTCGTGGCATAATCGTCATATAAAAATATTAAATTGATTATATAACTCATGTATGAATAAGCCAATAGAATCCGTGAATTTTGCCTAACTACTGCGTATAGATAAGTGAATATACCCTTGACGACGTGATATAATCGTTTTGGTGTTTCGCCTCGTGTCAAAATGTATATATATTTTCATATTCACGGTGTTTTGACGTTTGTCAAAAAAAATTTATATTTTTTATTCGTTATATAATCGTAACGAATACCACTCGAGCAATCGAAAATAATCGACCTCGTCACTCGACGTATTTTCTTAAAACACCACTCGAGCTGCGCTCTCGTGGATGTTTCGCAAAATACGTCTCGTGACTCGGAAGTATAATCGATTACTTTCGATGCTCTTGTGATATTATAACTGACAATATTTCGAAAACTAAAAATTTTAGGTATAGATAACCTCATAGAAAGTTACCTTAATTTTTGATGCCAAATACTACAATATAAGAAAAATTGGAGGTTTCCATTTGAAAAAATTTATTTTTGACAGTTTTCTCAATCTCATTTTAGATTTTATTTTTTGAACAACCTTTATGACTAGTTATACAAATATTATACAGAATCGATCAAAGTAGGTCCTTTTCAACAAGCAATTCAACTGAAAGTAAGTGAAAAGGGCTTCCTTATAGGAAAAATTGATAATTATATTAGGGCTTGCAATCGTCATTTTTGACATAAAAACCTAAATATGTCAAAAACGCTTAGACTTAGGTATAGGACATAATACATAAAATCTGCCTAGAATCTTGCGTAGAATCCAAAAATGTATTACTATATAGGATGTCCAATTTGAAATAAGCAAGTGGGTATCTACTTCCGGTATAAAGGAAGTGCCACCATCTAGAAAGTCGAGATTCTCCTATTGACATTAGTATACTGTCAAATTTTCAAGATTTTTCTATGTATATATGTTCCCCAAATCCTTTTATTTTTCATATACAAATTCTTAACCCCCATAGTCTAGTTGTAGAGACTGTGGTGTTGAAACAAACCTTGAAATCCACGAAAAACACATGTCATTTCTACATTACACTGGAGGCGGTTGATGAAAATTTTTTTAGTATTAACTCAATCCACGAACGAAAATTTAACTTTTTACCTCAATCTGCATAAGACGTAGAGGTGAGTAAAACCTCAGTAACCACGAAAAAATAAAAAATCTCTACATTGAATTAGCGGAGGTTGAAGAAAAAAATTCATACTGCCAAAAGGCATTTTCCTGAATCAACTCAATCCAGGTACAAATTTCCAACTAAAACTCAATTTGAAGGGTACTTGGTTTTTTAGCTGCTCACAATTTTCTGAAATTTCTAAAATCTCTATTTCACATACGCTTTCCATAATTAATTTCATTATCTTTTGCGACCATGCACGGCCGTTCTCTTTTCCAAAGTTTGTAGATAGTAAACATTTTAACAATTTTATTCTGCCTCTAGAATAATCCCAGGTACCATCTCATTAAGTCGGATGATGTTGGAAATGTTGAAATATTCCGGGAAAAAATATTTATATATTTACATATCACACATAAAAAAAACTACTCCCTCGCATCACTATTGCTTTTTGATACAGTGCAATTCCTATCATATCCTAGGAAAAAGCAACAAATAATATATTCAAAACCTGCAAATATACAGTATGATATGAAATGAAATGATATGATTAATGAAATTTGTTAGATGAAAAATAAAATAATTATTTTTCTCCATGAAACAGAGAAATATGCTTCTTGATGTTCTACCTTCAAATATGAACATTCTTACGAATATCTACATAAATAAAAATTTTTCTGTGAGACACGTAGTATTTGATATCTCCCTTTAATTTCAACTTATAACGAACTATTCCACATTTCCTGCATAACAAGATCTCTACAGATTTCATTTCCACTCGAGTGAACTCAAAATAAAATGATTCTTTAGGTGCGAGAAACTTGTAGACAATGTACAATACGTTGCAGCGAGGCTGCTTGTGATGACACAAGAGGAGGCTGTGTTTGAGTAGCACTTCACTGTCCTTTGTAGAAATTCTCATGAAGGTGTAACTAGATGAGTTCAATGAGATCAGGATCAGAATAGTAGCAACTGGCTTTGTTTACGGGTGTTAATCATAAGGGTATTTCCATTCGAATTAATATAGTTTAAATACTTGCTCGTAATTATGAAATCGATCATGACGTATCTTCGAGTTATATAAACATATCAAAAGAAATGATATTGAACTAATATATGTGATAGAATATTGTTTTGTCAGCTGCCCGTTGTTGCAAACATGATGAGTTGAACAATTTAACTTTTGGAAAACGATTTTATTGATGAGTTTACGCTCGTCACGAAATTCAACTTTCTCAAAAATTTACTTTGACATTCATGAACCTTATAACAATTGAAATGTTAAATAATAAACATTATAAGCAATTTCGACTATAATTTATATTTCATTCATTCCAGAAAAATTATTATTTTGAACTTGATTGATAGTTGGCATGATATTTGGAAGATGTGGATGGAGTTGGACTATTGTTTAATAACCTTTATTGATTTATTATTTATTGGTTTTTTTGTATTAGAAAAATTTGAATTTTGTCGATTAGAGATTGGAGTGACGAAGTGGAAACTAAATCAATGTATATTTTATTCATAGATTTTTTATCAGATTATCATATATGAAAGTTTTTTCAAATTGTTTTCCTGTTAAAAAATTTTGTTGCTATCAAAGTTGAAATTTTTTTCAATTATAAGTTTGTTCAGTGATGTAGTTTGTGTTTTATATATTTTCAATTTTTTCTCTAAATTTTAGGTAATTTGTCTAAAATATTCAATCTTGAACTTCAAGAGTTTTAATGTTTAAGAGAGGCTTTGGAAGAATTAATGAAATGACAAAATTCTTATTTCATAAATAGATTCTTATATTGTACAAACTATTCAATGAGATGATAAATTGAAATAAGAAAATCTAGATCTTATTCCCAGGTATGATAAATCAATAATAAATTTTATTTGATCGAAATATTGATATAGGTAGAATACGAATATTCTTATCTCCAATCTAACAGACTTTAACTGGAAAAACCGACAAGCTACCATAATTCTGAATTCGAGGAGTTTTTCAATAGAAAACAGTCTTCCGAATTCATCTCATTCCACAGTGAAAATAGCAATACTGAGAATTCTCCTCAGTATTTCTTTGAAATTGGAAAAATGAGCACGTTCTATTTTGCTACCTCAGGAATGGGACTTCTAAGGATAATATATTCCCAATTACTTTAGAGGTTCATTCAATTGATCTCATTCTATATTCCATCCAATTTCCACATAATTACATCTGATAGACTTATGTCTGCAAGTAAAAATATCCAGCCTGATTATTTCTTTGAGAAAGCACTACGTGCGCTGAATACTTTATTCATATGCAGAGAAAATTTCTATTGAGATTCTATTCGCCTCGAACACTGCATGCACAGGCACAAGGTGTAATTTGCAGACTATATTCATTTCTTTCACAAGAATCTTATTCAAATATGACATGATGAATATAAATTTTCTAGGAATCTTGAAAAACTCTAAATACATGTATATTGTATATATATATATATATATATATATATATATATATATATATATATATATATATATATATATATATATATTTATATATATATATATATATATATATATATATATATATATATATATATATATATATATATATATATATATATATATATATATATATATATATACATACATAGGGTAACAATTTGAAAAAGAGCAGAACTGAATATTTCTTCAGCAGATTACATTATGAGAATTTGGCGAAATACGTCAATTCATATATCAAGGGGGATAACTTTTGAGGCATAAGTTTTTGTATTACATTCAACCCCTTAAGCCCCTTCAAATCTAATTTCTTCAAATGCATCTAGTAAGTCTTAATTACAATCCAAAAATTCTTGAGTTTAAGTACTGACATTTTGAAAAAAATGATTTTAAGTATATGTACCTCTTCCAGAATTGAATAAAAATTTCAAATATTGAAAATTAAGTTGGAGTTGCTATTTAAAATCTTAGACGTAAGTACCCTGAGGGTGAAGAGGTTGAATATAATATAACAACAAATACTTGAAGAGTTGTCCGCCTAGATATGTAAATTGATGTGTTTCAAACTGTCACCGTGTTATATATATATATATATATATATATATATATATATATATATCTATATATATATATATATATATATATATATATTATTATATATAGTTATATATATATATATATTGTAAGGTTTCAACTCCTATAAAAATTCTATAATGGATTTTAAATGAAACTTGCCACAAGATGTTACCAGCTAGCTCTAAGTGGGGGTTCTAAACTTCCGAAATTAAGCTACTTAAACTAATAGTGAAGAAAAGATGTAATTAGGGCGCTATGGTAACTTTTTCAGTACTAATAAACTCTCAATAAAACTCAAAATTAACAACAGAATATATTGACTCTAATTTACAAACAAAAACGAAGTGCACTCATCTACGCGACAGCTGTCGGTGGTAGCTCCCTCAATTCTGGCCAATTTTTGGATTGCTCGTGATCGTACTACGAAATAGGTTTCAGCTCCACTTCCTCGGTATCTTACTTAGGAAAGGTAGTTCAGGTCTCCACTTCCTCGGTATCTTAAGTTGAACTGTTTCAGCTCACCCCTTGCTCGGTATCTTACTTAGGAAAGGTAGTTCAGCTCTCCACTTCCTCGGTATCTTAAGTTGAAATGTTTCAGCTCTCAAAGTGAAGGTCTCAAAGTAAAGGGGTCCGTAATCTGTTGACCCCTTGACTAGTTTCACTAACACCAAATCGAGAAAGCATGAGACGGTAATCGGAAGTGAAAATGGCCACTCTAAGCCGGGTGCGCATCGATCAACGTAATTCGGTACGTCAACTGGTCGAGCGTTTTATTGCGGTAGCCTTTTACCAAATCGAACGGTTCAAAGAACCGTTACAATATATATACATATATATATATATATATATATATATTTATATATATATATATATATATATATATATATATATATATATCAATATATATATATATATATATATATATATATATATATATATATATATATATATATATATATATATATATATATATATATATATATATATATATATATATATAGTCATATATATATATATATATATATATATATGTATATATATATATATATATATATTTATATATATATGTATATATATATATATATATATATATATATATATATATATATATATATATATATATATATATATATATATATATATATTTATATATATATATATATATTTTTTTTTTGTCTGATATTTTTCGTTCAATCATCTGTAATTATAAGTGAATATTTTCTTCCATTCAAAGCTGGGAATTTGATATAAAAAATATAACTTGCTTCTCAATCTGTCTGAAATTCCAACACCGTTTTTTCCAGTTGTCCACAAATCTTCATCCTTGTGACATGTTTGAATCAGACTTCAAAAAAAAAACCGAGAAAAAAATGTCGAAGAAAAATAAAATACTGGAAAACTCACAAATCCACTGCTGCCAGTAATGTTGTATTATGTATAAGAAGGGAAACTTGGCGACAGAATTGATACTGTATTTTCCATGAAATCGGGTCACGATTTTCTGAAAAGGTTTCTTTGTTTCGTTTGCATCGCCAGTGCACCGTAAATATTGGAAAATATATAGTAGAGATCTCGTAAAGTTGACAAATAAACATTTTTAAATATTCATGCATAAGTCATTCGGACTTCGTCAGTTGGTTCTGATGGATGTTTGCACATTTTATAGGAAAACTTATCTTACATATGGTTGCCATCCGTCCGGATTTTCCTGGATTTGTCCTAGTTTCGAAGGCGTCCGGTGGTCGTCCGGACGGGGCTTTCAAAATATGTCCGGGTAAAATCCGGACAAATTTTATGCCCGGGTGTGTGAAGCTTGAGTGTCAGTCACGGAGATGGGCTATTAAATGCAAACCAGTTGTGGCCGAATTTTTTCGAAACATATATATTCTAAACTGCTCAAAATTGCATAGTTATATTTTTGTATACCAGCTCACAATGCGAATGTAGAGTGAGTCTTTTCGCTAGGGGCGCAGTATAGAGGAAGGAGAGAAGCTTGCTAAATACACATACGCTTTCGTCTCTGATCAAAATAAAGTCTAATTTTAAAGACTTGAGTTGCTCCGACTTTTACAAATTCATGATGAAAAATAAAGACATTTTGGGAAAAATTGGCAAGTCTGAACAATTACAAGTTAAGTTGAATTAGTAAAAAGAACTTGATCTCGTTAAAATTAAAACTTGTTACTTACTTTTGATTCATAGTTAATAAATAATTTAGACTTTTGGGTACTTAACCTATCTAACCGAACTAGATGACCTATCCTATAATTTATTAATACAATGTAGAATCTAGTCTATTTGATTTTTGATATACCAAAAATTATCGTCATGAGTTGGTTTTTATTTGATGATACCAAAAAAAAAAGAGAAAACTGTAAACTGTGTATAATATAATTTTATTTTTATATGGCAAGCAAGCAGTTTAAGGTATAAATAAATGAAAAAATTAAAATACAAACGATGTTTTATTTTATTAAAAAAAAATTTTTACGGGGTGTCCGGGGAAAAAAAAATTTCACAGAAATGTCCGGCGTTTTTAAAATTTTTGTCTGGCATCGTCAATTTAGGTGATGGCAACCCTAATCTTACATCAAATTCTTGATATTCGTAGGTCATAGGCAAATAGAGAATTATATATTAAAATGCAGAATACTAGATACTGCATTAATCCACAATTAATCGATATAATATGTAAACAATGAAACAACTTTTTCCGCTTGCAAAAGATATTGACAAAAAATCCAATGTTTTAACTCATGTCGGCAACACTAGTGAAAACTCATTCTTTTCACATCAAAATATCATTATCGCATACCGTTTCAAGAAATTTTCAGCCTGATATATAAAGAAAAATGAATCAAAAATAGATTAATTCTTAAAATTGGTCTATAAATCATTTGGTGATTTATTGTAAATAATATAATGTATAAAATGATATCGGTATAAGACACAGAAACTTCTGAAAGAGAATCAATGAACAAAAGCGCAGTTGTGAAAACAATAAAATAGATTTTAATTATTTTAATATCTTATTAGATTAGAATAATTCATTCAACACAGATTTTCATATTTTACATAGAGAGAGCAAAGGATTGAAATTGAACATTTGAAAAGCCCTAGAAACTAACAGGTTCAGAATAATTATAAATTACACGACTCGACAAAAAAAATTTCCAAAAGTTTATTTTATAATTTTTCGGTTAGTTATGTATCAAAATAAATAGTTTGCTTTCGAAAAAAAAGGTTAAAGCTAGTTATTGTTTTTGTTGGTCCGAATATTAGACAGACTTATGACGATGAAAAATTTCCAAACTTGCTTATTAGGATTCAAAAACCAAGTTGAAATAGTTTTAGAGCAGTAGTTAGAAAACAACAAAGCTGAAAACTCACAAAAGCTAATTGAAAATATGTTAAAAAATTTGAGACCATAGATAGAAGGATGTTATTAAAAAAAATGCTGCATGCATATTCATTCAGATAAATTCAAAAATAACATAATGGCACACTCAAAAGAGCAAGGAGAACGTTTCCATCAAGATATTATGAACTTCGAACAACGTTATTAAGGCCAATACAATGAAAATATGATGGGAGACTTTATTTGGTGTTTTTTGAGAGAAAATAGTTATAAACATAAAAAAAAGTATTACTGTGCACTTTTAAATAAATTTTCACTTTTTTGTGAATCATTTTGATAGCCAAAATGAATAAAAATGGTATATACATTATAATTGTATTGTGTCATCATGAAATTAAAATTTGAAATCACAGAATTTTTCTTGGTACAACTTTTAATCTTCCGAAATTTCATACTTTATTGTAAATGTTAAATTTTGTGTTCACCCGTGTTATTGAATGAACAAATTGAATCAAATCCTTCTCTCTACTGAATATATTCAATACCACAAGTAATGGGAACAAGTTTTCGAAGGATTACCTACACATCACCCCACTACTCAATATCTTGTTATAATCGTATTCTCGGTACTAATTTTAATGTTAACTAAGATACCAAGATTTTAGTATTCAATTATATCATCGTGTAGCGAAACGCCGCCTCATAGATTCAATTATAATATTCTTTAAAATCAAATATCTGTTCTTCTAATAATATCCAAGAGAAGGAATCAAAAAATTCAAATCAATGAAATATCTTCAGACAACATTTTTTTCACCACTACATAAAGATGAGTTGGAAGAGATTTTCTTCAATTTCCACGTTTACTTTCTTATAGTAAGGAACTGACTAACCTGGTGCTTTTATCCTGAAAATATTAACGGGTAATCGTCGCCTGTCAGCCAGGAAAATGAATCCTAACCGAAAGGATGATTAATGGTCGAACCAGTACAAGACAAATGTCTAGTTCGCCGTACGAATTCAGACATCACTCTAAGTGAAGACACTTAGGACAGGCGAAATAATAAATCTTTCGAACTTGACTTATTATTGCACTCTTCTACCAGCGTGTAGTGCCGTCCTTGAGATGGTCGAGCCAGCAGAAGGCCGGTGATATAGGTGCTGAACGTGGGGCTTTTATTTTCTTGGCAGGCAGCTCGGGCGGACATAAGCGGAAATTGCGATGTCGATAAACGGGTATTGGAAACTGTTATAGTCCCGGGTAGGTGGATATGACGGGATCACAAGAGCGATTTTATAGCGTCATACTTCCAGGAGTACCAGACGGATCCCAGAACGACGTCGATGATGAATTTAAACTCTAGTTTCCTTCTCGAGTAGTAATAACGTAACTATAGACAATTTACTTAAGTAACACTTTCTTCAATTCTGGGTAGTTGAAAGAATTAGTGGAAAAAGTGTATCTGTGATAAAAAATGGAGTTCCTGAAATGATTCTGCTCAGTTTTTTCTTAATCAACATGTATCATATATATATATATATATATATATATATATATATATATATATATATATATATATATATATATATATACATATATATATATATATATATATATATATATATATATATATATATATATATATATATATATATATATATATATATATATATATATATATATATTATATATATATATATAATATATATATTATATATATATATATATATATATATAATATATATATATATATATATATATATATATATATATATATATTATATATATATATAATATATATATATATATATTACATATATATATATAAATATATATATATATATATATGTATATATATATTATATATATATATATATATATATATTTATATATATATATATATATATATATACACAGGGCTATTCAAATTCGAGTATATGCATGGGGATTTCGATAACGGTAAGAGATAGAGGGATGGTTAAATGGGGGCAAAGTAGCATATTTTAGAGGTTAGTTATATGGATAAAAAAAATCTGATCTAGCTCCTTCAGTTCTGGAGTTATATAGGAAAAATCGGAAATTTCGAAATTCTTTTTTTGCCTATATCTTTTTATTTAATGAATTGTTTTTAAAACAATTGTCACTTTGCCATTGCCACTTTCTGTAGGCTATCCAAATATCTGAATTAAAATTATATACAGGGTGTCGTGTAAATAGGGCCACCCTCAACTTTCAATTTTCAAATACGGACCTGTATTTTTTATTGCATTTTTTTGAATGCCAAGAGTCATGTTTTATATTCACGTAGTATTTTCATCTGAATTACAGAGTGTTCTGGAAATATTGAACTATTACCAGTAAAATTCCAACACTTTCTTAAAATTCCAGCTCTAATTTAAAAAAATAACATAGAATAAGGTATAGAATGCCTAGGATTTGGAAGATAATCAACATTATTCGACGAAGAATGTCTTCTTCAAGAATTCATCCACATTTCAGCTCACGCAACGAATGATCAATGTATGAAAATATGAAATTCTTCCTAGTACGTGTATGTGCATATAATCATTGCCCAAACAAAAAAATCTTCGACTGGCAATCTTCATATTACAGACAACAATTTGGAAATATTTCATTGATACTCACTACCTACAATTTTCAGCAAATTCATGGGCATTCTGTTGCTATATACAACAATCATTATGATTGAACTATTTGAGTTCTCATAGTATGCTTTGGAAATTAAATATTTAGTTCACCTCACTTGTCAATATTTTGACAGTTTCTTGGAAATTATCGTTAGTATTTAATGAAATATCTGTTAGCACTGAAAATGGGTTTCCCCACAGAGCAGAAAAGAGATATTATTAACGTTTTCTACAGAAATAATAGGAACATTCATCTTTCCGCTGAAAATTATTTAAATCTGTACCCAGAAAGACATCAACCGCATCCCATGTATTTCAGAATTTTGGACAGAAGCCTTCGCGAATATGGATCTTTCACAAAATCAAGGAGAAAATATGGGAACAAAACTCCTATTTAGTTACAGGAAAACATACTTCAAGCGGTAAGTAGATTATACTGAAAAAATATTGATTAGGCTCACCTCCTTATTTCAGATCAATACAAATCAATCAAAATCCACAGTACAAATTGCTAAGGAATTGAATTTGCCGCAAACTACAGTATGGCGTACCTTAAAAAAAAACAGATTCAAATGCTATAAAGTTAAAATTGTTCATAAATTATATCCAGGAGACGCCGAAAGACGGCGAAATTTTTGTAATTGGATGTTGCAAAAATTAGGCGATGACAGAAACTTTTTGAATTGTATTATTTGGTCGGATGAAACACGTTTCACAAATTGTGGTGTTTTCAATAGGAACAACGAGCATGTTTGGTCACAAGCCAATGAAAATAATTTCAGAGAAGCGAGACCTCAAGTGCGATTTGGTCTAAATGTATGGGCTGCAATTTTGAAGGATCGAGTTCTAGGTCCCTATATCTTTGCCGGGACGCTCAATGGCGAACGTTATCTAGACTTCCTCAGACAAACATTCAGTGAATATCTCGATGATATTCCCATTGCTAATTTAAATCGGTTGTGGTTTCAACACGATGGAGCTCGCCCACATTGCACAAGAGACGTTAATCAATATTTACAAGAAACATTTCAAGACAGATGGATAGCAAATAATGGGCCTATAAAATGGCCTGCAAGATCCCCAGATCTCAGTGTACTTGACTTTTTTTTATGGGGTACACTAAAAAATAGAATATATCAAAATGAAATTGAAAATATAGAAGATTTAAGAATTAAAATCATGAACGCTTTCGCATCACTACGGCGAAGAGATATTTTCAGAGCGAATAATAACTTGAAAAAACGACTCCGTAAATGTCTGGAACGAGAAGGTCGTCAATTCGAACATTTATTTCGATTATGATTACTTATAATGACTTATTTCAATTCTAGATAATAATTAAACATGTTCTTGTGCCATAAGTTATAAAATATGAAAACCTATATGATCAAATACAATGTTATGTTTGTGACAGATTATGTTTGTGACAGATTATGTTTGTGAGTTCTCAGCAGAATACATACAACAGATCTTCCTCATACCTACCTACTTAGGTGAATCGACATGGGGATCAATAATTATTCTACCAATGCTACATTATGGTAAAGAAATAAAATGTCTCACGGGAATGTTGATTTTATTTTATTGTTATTCCGAACAAGTAGTGAGACTAGATAATCTGGAAATTCTGAAATTGATTTTTCTTAAGGAATCAATTTGTCTGATTCACCTCTCATTCTCTGATATTATTCAATTAGGGTTGTTATGGAATTAAAAAATGATGAGATATCTCTAGTATTAGTTCACTATTCCCAAAACACTTTATGTAACAATGAAATATTTCCAAATTGGTGTCTGGCGTATGAAGATTGCCATAGCAAGATTTTTTTGTTTGGGCATTGAGTATATGTACATACATGTAGGTACTAGGAAGAATTTCACATTTTCGTACATTGAACTTGGGTTGCGTGAACTGAAATGTAGATGAATTCTTGAAGAAGACATTATTCGTCGAATAATGTTGATTATCTTCCAAATCCTATGCATTTTATACCTTATTCTATGATATTTTTTCAATTAGAGCTGCAATTTTTAAAAAATGTTGAAATTTTACTGGTAATAGTTCCATATTTCCAGAACACTCAGTAATTCAGATGAAAATACTACGTGAATATAAAACATGACTCTTGGCATTCAAAAAAATGCAATAAAAAATACAGGTCCGTATTTGAAAATTGAAAGTTGAGGGTGGCCCTATTTATACGACACCCTGTATATAATTTTAATTCAGATATTTAGATAGCCTACAAAAAGTGGCAATGGCAAAGTGACAATTGTTTTGAAAACAATTCATTAAATAAAAAGATATAGGCAAAAAAAGGATTTCGAAATTTTCGATTTTTCCTATATAACTCCAGAAATAAAGGAGCTAGATTAGATTTTTTTTTATCCATATAACTGACCTCTGAAATATGCTACTTTGCCCCCATTTAACCATCGCTCTATCTCTTACCGTTATCGAAATCCCCATGCATATACTCGAATTTGAATAGCCCTGTATATTATTGATTCGAATTGTTGTTGCCTGTGAACTATTTCTAATCTCTTGAAAATTATTAGCAATAACAGGCTTGTTGAATCTTAAAAAACTCGATTTTATTAAAAAGTTGACGTTTCGCCACGACATTCGTGGCTTTATCAAAACTTTTGAAAAAATTGAATTTTTTTTTTAATTTTTCAAAAGTTTTGATAAAGCCACGAATGTCGTGGCGAAACGTCAACTTTTTAATAAAATCGGGTTTTTTAAGATTCAACAAGCCTGTTATTGCAAATAATTTTCAAGAGATTATATATATATATATATATATATATATATATATATATATATATATATTTTATATTATATATATATATTATATACTATACTACTATTGTATTTGTCTTTGTTCATATGCAGATATTTAAAATTAATTGTATTTGTGGGTATTCGAATCCCTGCAATTATTTAAGGGAAAATAAACGGCATTGTATTGTGAATTGTAAATTGTGAATAATTAATTGATATGAATATAGATTATTATTATTATTATTATTATATATATATATATTTATATATATATATATATATATTTATATATATAATTAAAAATATGTATATATTATAATTATATAAATATATATATATATATATATATATATATATATATATATATATATTATATATATATATATATATATATATATATATATATATATATATATATATATATATATATATATATATATACAGGGCTATTCAAATTCGAGTCTATGCGTGGGGATTTCTATAACTGTAAGATATAGAGGGTTAGTTAAATGGGGGTAATTAGCGTATGTCAGAAGTTAATTATATGAATTTTAAAAATCTGACCTAGCTTTTTTAGTTCTGGAGTTATACAGGAAAAATCGAAAATTTCGAAATTCTTCTTTTGCATATATCTTTTTATTTTAGAAATTTTTTTCAACAAATTGTCACTTTACCATTGAAACTTTTTGTAGGCTATCCAAATATCTGTATATAAATTTATATACAACGTTTAATTTTCAAATACGGACTTGTATTTTGAATTGTATTTTTTGAATGCCAAGAGTCATGTTTCATATTGCCGTAGTATTTCCATCTGAATTACACAGTGTTTTGAAAATATTGAACTATTAACAGTGAAATTTCATCTTTTTTTAAAATTCCAGCTGTAATTAAAAAAATAAATAATATTTTTCAAATTTTGCCTTTTCAGGGTATCGTACACATTGGGCCACCTTCAACATCTCATTTTCAAATACGGATATATATTTTTATTGCATTTTTTCAAATGCCAAGAGTCATGTTTTATATTGGCGTTTTATCTTTATCTAAATCCTGAAGTATTTTGGAAATATTGAACTAATACTAGGCATTCTATACCTTATTCTATGATTTTTTTTTAAATTACAGCTGAAATAAAAAAAATGTTGACATTTCACTGGAAATTGTTCAATACTTCCAAAATACTCTGTAATTCAGATGAAAATACTATAACAGTATGAAACATGACTCTTTGCATTAAAAAAAATGCAATAAAACATACGGGTCCGTATTTGAAAATTAAAAGTTGAGGGTGCGCCAATTTATACGATACCTGTATATAACTTTTATTAAGATACTTGCATAGTCTACAAAAAGTTGCAATGACACTTTGTTTTGAAAAATTTCCTAAAATAGAAAGATATAGGCGAAAGAAGAATTTCGACATTTTCGACTGTATAATTTTATCTATATAATTGACCTCTGAAATATGCAATTTTTGCCCCCATTAAACCATCCATCTATCTCTTACCATTATTGAAATCCCCATGCATAGACTCGAATTTGAGTAGCCCTATATATATATATATATATATATATATAAATATATAGCTATATATATATATATATATATATATATATATATATATATATATATATATATATATATATATATATATATATATATATATATATATATATATAATGGAGTGTACCTGAGTCATCATTCGACATTCATCAATCAAATTATCTAGCAAATAATATCATCGAATGCCAACAATAATATTATTAATAATAGTGCAGTCATTGAAGCGTAAAATAGGTTTTTACCTCCGAAATTTTTTACTATGAACCGATTTACATGAAATTTTGGAATTAGGCTTATCTTTCCCTTAACTTCAAAAGTAATACTGACGCGAACTCCTTTTTCACCCTAGGGGTGGTTGCCACCCCTTTTCGGTGGTGGAATTTTTTTTTATATAACCTCGGATATCGATAGAAGACTTAATTTCAAGCAAAAAATGCTACATAAAGTTTTTTCAGAAATTCAATAATTTTCAAGTTATTGGCAATTGAAAATACGGAATTTTCAGTTTACTAATGTTCAGTTTACTAAGTAGAAAAAAATACGATTAGTTTTTGGGCCATAACTCTATCAATTTTGAAGCTATCACAACTTTTAAAAAAACATTTTGAAGGTAATTAAAAGAGCTACAACTTTTTTTTTACGATATGTAGTGAATAACCTTTTATTTTGAAATGGTGAAGGGTCAAAGGGCTCGAGAGAGACTGTGATTGCGCTACCGCGCGCTCTTTAAACCATAATATCTCCGTCAATTTTCGTGTGACGGGCAAAAAAAGGAAACCAAAATTTTTGACAAAAAAAACCTACAATTTTGATTATCACACTTTTTTACGTATCTTTCATTAGTTTTGAGATATTATAAAAAGAATGTTGTTGTTTTAAAAATTCGAATTTTTTTTTTCTTAAAATCGTGATATTTTCGAGAAATATGTGTTCCAAAGCAACCAAACTGCTACAATCTATCAAACTATTTATATAAAAGTTATTTCTAGACGAAATACCATTAATTTTAATTTGGTGGAAATGGCACTCATGAAACCCATTGATTTAAAAAAAAACCATTAGATGTTCCTCTTTTTTTTCATTACAGCTCATTCTTTTTACGAGCAAAAGACTTTTATCAGTGCTCATTCTGAAGCTTATTTCAAGCACTATGAAACCCTCTTTCATTAGCATGCATCAAATTTATTCGCTCTCCGCTAGATGGCATTGAATACATCGATTAAATTTCAGACAAAATAAAAACCGGTTTTGATCTTCAATATCTCGCTTAATATTGCACTTAGAACACTCTATAAAAAACCTGTTTGTTCATTTTTTCAACTGCTACAATTGTTCGTTATAATATTATCGTTGAAATGCATATTTTTGGAGATATTCGCAAAAAACCGTTGAAAATCGTGGGAAAATTCCGAATTTTCAATTGCCAATAACTTGAAAAGTATTGGGTTTCTGAAAAAACTTTATGAAACATTTTTTGCTTAGAATTAAGTCTTCTATCGATATCTGAGGTTATCTTGAAAAAAAAATCTCCAATACCGAAAAGGGCTGGCAACCGCCCCAAGGTGAAAACGGAGTTCGGGTCAATATCACTTTTGAAGTTACGGGTAAGATAAGCCTTATTGCAAAATTTCATGTAAATCGGTTCATAGTAAAAAAATTCTGAGCTAAAAAGCTTCAATGACTGCACTATAATGATAATTCAAGTAGTTTACATAATGCAAGTTCAGATGGCCTACAGAACCCAACAAGTCGGCTCTAAGAGTAGGTACAATGCTGAGATTCCCTCCAATATAATGAAAATCTACTGCTTTTTACCTTTCCATCTATCTTTAACTCCAAAGCTACTTAATGTCTTCAAAAACGAGAACATTTAGTTTGCACGGCGGATTGTCACTACGACGAACACTCTCTTTTTAAAGATAAAAACTCCTTTAAAACATTGGAAAGATTGAATGTAGTCTTCAGAATTCCTTGCATGTCCTGTGTGTGATTCAAGGTACACTACTGGACAGACCTCTAGAAACCTGTCGGGGCGCCTAACGTCACACCGTAGTGATTGTAAGAATAACAAACCAACTTGTTCTTTAGCAGAGCATGTGCCAAAAAACAAACATATAATGGATTACAACCAAGTATCTGTATTATGCACAGAGTAAAATTTAACAAAAAGATTGTTTGAAGAAATGTATTTCATAAAAAAAGCTTCAAACAGCATGAACAAAAGAACTGACCTTAACATATTGAGCATAATGAAAAATTATATTTTGACCTTGGAACTGAAACCACCATGACATTTAACACGGAACGTGCACGTTTTCGCCAACTTTCCGTATTTTCACCACAGAAATGTATCCTGACCTTTAAGTCTGACAAACTTCAGGTTCAATGCCTCGCTCTAGTTACTGTCAACTGTAATAGCTATTTACCTAACAAGTGCGGAAAAGAATTTTTCCGCACGAGTCTGCCGTTCACCGAACGACGCGTAGCGGAGTTCGGTGAAGCAGCCGAGTGCGAAAAAACATTTTCTGCAAGTGTTAGGTACAATAGTTTTTCTACGAGCATGAGGAAAGTCAACAGAACTAATCAAAAGTTGAGTTAATTCACATGTCGTTTCCATAGTAACGTCGTCGGTGGCGTTTGGTGCATAGAGACATATCATCATTCAGTTTATTCTTTAATAAAAGCGTGCGGAAAAATCCCGCTATACCATTACCGCACGGTGCGGAAAATTATTTCTACACGATGCGGGAAAATTAATTTTCCACACTTAAATGTATGTGGAAAATTCAATTTTTCGCCCGCTCGTAGAAAAAATTGTTTTCGTAATCCCATACTGTTATTTTGATTTAACGGTATTCAGATGACAATTGAAAAGTTAGTGTTAACAGCCTACGGCCGTTAAAATTTTTTAACGGCAGGCGGCCGTTAAGAAATCACTTTTTCAAATATTTATTTCAACTTCATTCTGCTTACAATAACAACATTGGAATCTTGGTCCATGGTCGTCGTTAAAGCGAACTTGAGAACAGAAAAAACTGACGTTGTTTATAAAATTGTCAAACTGTGCCATGATAACAGAGTGCACGACGATGGGATTTTTCTTCAGAATTGCGAGGTACGGGGATTTTTCTTTCTTCGGAATCAAAATTATAATCTTTCAACGGAATTACGAAAAGTCTTTAACGACACACGGCCGATACGCAAATAACGGATTCGGTTAGTTATAATCCTCGGCTACGACTCGGATTATAACAATATCCAACCTCATCCGTTATTTGCTACATATCGGCCTTGTTACGTTAAGAACTATATCTTTCATTTGATACAAGTACAGCAAAATTAATATTGATAAAGATTTTTTAAAAAATGTTTCTACGTCTAAAGTAGAACTTTGTTTTGATGTTGTATACGTTGATTTTATTCTAAGCTCACGTTTGTAAGTATACAATAGTTTTATATCTGACTACCTTTTTGTGCATTGCCCAATCTCTTTGTTGATCTGTCCTGATGAAGGAATAAAAAAAGATTCCGAAAGCTTGGCATTAAACTAACCAGTCAAGACTATTCCTTGCTTATATATATATATATATATATATATATATATATATATATATGTATATATATATATTATATATCTATATATTTATTTATCTATTTATATATATATATATATATATATATATATATATATATATATATATATATATATATATATATATATATATATATATATATATATAGGTTTCAATTTCTAAGGGAATCGGCCGAGTTTAATCCTTCTTCAGGGCGTCTACAAAATATACAAAGAACACTTTCACAAATAATGAACCAACAATATTATGTCAACTTTACAACTTAAGGAACCTAACTTGCTGAATATTGAGGTTAAGGTGTTATTACATTCGTTAACATTGAAACTTCTGAGAAAACGCTGCATGTAAACAAAATTCCTTAACAATTAAGATCATGAACAATTGAAACTTCGCATCAACAACAACTATCAAAAAGGGGGTTTTCACCTCAATTAAAATTTTCTAAAACAAAATGACATCTGATTAAATGAGTCATGTATTATAATATAATTCCAGTGACCGTACACAGAATGGGCCATACCACTGTATAGTTTACGTTATCGAAATTATTTTAACCAGACGCTTTAGTTCATTCATCTACAGGTCCGTCGTAAAATTTTTCCTCATTCGGTTGGGTCAATAAATACGTATAAATACTACTTCAGTTTTGTGTATCAGATTTTTTATTTAATGCGTTATCTTCTTTATTTATGTGAATTATTTCAAGTACAATTCTTTTATTATATTTAGTCTGTCTATCCACAATTTGTACATTTTCAAAAATGAATCTATGGTCTTCCTGCAGTGCGTGAGATGTCAAGGCATACCTTCTATTTTCCTTGGTGATGTCACTTTCGTGAATCGCTATTCGGTTTTTCAGTAACTGTGATGTTTGTCTAATATAACTACGCGAACAGTCTTGACACTCTATCTTGTAAATAACATTTGATTGTAGTATAATTGGGGTCAGAGCTTTTAACTTACTATATGTATATTTTGTAGACGCCCTGAAGAAGGATTAAAATAAATCCGAAAGCTTGGCAAAGAAAACAGAGTATTATTGGTGAAAGCTAGTCTGATTCCCTTAGAAATTGAAACCTTTTAATTGGCGACCATTATAGATATTAATCATTATATATATTTGCAGTATTCTGGAATGTGATGCGTTTTTGCTTATTTCTTCTTTACTATTAATAACAGGCCATTCAATTTTGAAGAACCAATTCCATTAGAAAGTTGTTGTTACGTCAAGAATTTTGTGATGAAAATTTCACCTATAAAGACAATAAGGTCAAAACGATGTGTAATATTTATATGATTGTTGATGGTTTGGGGAGTGAGCTTCAGCTCAAAAAAACATTCCATTCGAAATATTCCACCACAATCTTTCATTCCTCCTTTTCTTCACTTCAAAGTGTCTATGGACAGATAATACTTGAATATTATATGGAGCTTTTGTTCCATGAAATGACGTTGGTCTACTGATTACCCCTGTCAAAACACAACAGCCGCCTATACTTTATACTTCAACCCGTCGGGACCCACATTTCATTGTTCACACGAGCGGAACCGAAACGGGAATCGAATTCGAGCCAACGTGTCGACCAAAAATGCGAAACACAAGTTGGAATTGCGGCTCTCCGCTGCCAAAACAAATCATAATTTCGTGAGGGTTGGTTTCTGATCCGGCTGCTATAATGACCCTCAGGGGCAAATGATCCGGTCGAATGCTAAGCGTCCTTGAACTTTACGAGGCTGCTTTCCGTATTTTTGATTTCAACTGGAGACGGTATCGAATATCCGCTACAGATATTTTCTGAAAATATATAGGTACTTTCAATAGTATGCGTATACATCAGAAACTTTTATCTACCTCCATACTGGAATACATTAACTTCTATTTGTTGTTTTTCAAGAAGAAATAAAAATAATGCTTAACTAAAAATTCAATTAGCATCATATATATATATATATATATATGTGTATATATATATATATATATATATATATGTATATATATATATATATATATATATATATATATATATATATATATATATATATATATATATATATATATATATATATATATATATATATATATATATATATATATATATATATATATATATATATAATATATGTATATATATATATATATATATATATATATATATATATATATATATATATATATATATATATATATATATATATATATATATATATATATATATATATATATATATATATATATATATATATATATATATATATATATATATATGAAAAACTTGTTTCTCGGAATGAACCGCGTGAAAGATTAGAAAACTACCGGGGTTTTGGCTCCTTTTGTGAAGCCATCTTCATCGGAGAATGTGAAGAGGGAATAATTCAGATACGTGGCCTCAATCTGCCTACTCCACGAATTGAATTAATAGTCGGGGCAAACTAAATTTGAGCACGGAAAAATAGAAACCAGAACTAGCCCAACGGGAAATGGTTGGGGGGGTTACTAACATGAAGAAAAAAATGCAGGTACTGACCTTGGGGACTAACTTGAGTGAAAAAAATTCAAAGTCAATAGTTTGGATGCGTATTACGAGAAAATTTGACGTCGGAGATAAAAATGTTCAACAGCAAAGTTGTAGGTAATAAAAAGATCTTTCATTTTTATTGAAAGTACTTTTCATCATAACCTCAAAATTATCGAGAAATTTAAAAATTTTCCAAAAAATAATAAAATTTTCGTTTTTATATTATAACTTTTATAAAAATTGATGAATCGTTATGAAACTTGGTGAAAAGATACCTTTATATATTATAAATAACCAAAAAAATTTTCAAAAGAAAATAATAAAAATTTTTAGCCGAAAATTGCATGAGGACGATCATTACTTTATTCACCCTCCAGAAGCAACCCTTTACCACCCCTAAATATTGGAGTAATTTTTAACAACAAAATACAGTTTCTTGAATATTTTTTCACGTAGAATCGATTGGTGAAATTAATTTTAACATTTTTTCGAAATTTAAACAAAATTATCAACAATTACTGAAATTTTTTTTTTTCAAAATTGACTTTTTTCGTTTTTTGCATTTTTCAGCATATTCTTAAATAGAAGCTATATTGTGTCTCTGATTTATCAAAAAGTAGACGAAAAAACAAACAAAATGAGCTTTGAAAAATCTATTTACGATGATTTTCCACCATACAATTTTCGTCTGAAAAATGGACTTTTTTTTTAAAAAAAATTCAAAATCAAAAATTTTCCATTATTTTCTTTTGAATTTTGTTTGGTTATTTATAATATATAAAGGTATCTTTTCACCAAGTTTCATAACAATTCATCAATTTTTATAAAAGTTATAATATAAAAACGAAAATTTTATTATTTTTTGGAAAATTTTCAAATTTCTCGATAATTTTGAAGTTATGATGAAAAGTACCCTTAACAAAAATGAAAGATCTTTTTATTACCTACAACTTTGCTGTTGAACATTTATATCTCCGACGTCAAATTTTCTCGTAATACGCATCCAAACTATTGACTTTGAATTTTTTTCACTCAAGTTAGTCCCCAAGGTCAGTAACTGCATTTTTTTTTTCATGTAAGTAACCCCCCAACCATTTCCCGTTGGGCTAGTTCTGGTTTCTATTTTTCCGTATTCTGATTAAAATTATGTTAGTTTGCGCCGACTATAAGAGGAATCGGAAACAAGATAGACCGAGAGATACTGGAAGGATTTGTGAAGTCATTTCTTACATTATGGCGCTTTTAGGGGAGTTCATATACGTAATAAATTGAAGGAAAATGACGTTCTTACCGGTGATGCGCGGGTCGCAATTGCAGAATAATAATAGTAATAATTACTTGAAATTGCTCGAAAATCCGGAGGTGTCGAACAATTTCTTTCACAAAATTTCTTCAATTTATCGGTATTTTAACAACAAAAAATCCGAAGCTCGCTATATGCCATACTTCGCCAGGTAAGGCCCGCCATACATTTTTGAAAATGTTTTTTTTTAATTTTTCTGAAATTCATTTCTTAATGACTTGGGTCCAAAATACCCGCCATATCCCCTCAAACATGTAATTTTTTTAATTCGAGAAACTATTTATTTCAGTAGGTATGGCAGTTAAATCGTAGTCAGTTTATGATACAGTGAGACAAAATTATATTCTCCATACTTCTAGTGCAGTACAAAAGTGGTGCCATGCTCGAAATATGGAATTTTTCAACAGTTTTTAAAACACGCCTATAGGAGCCGTAAAATTATTTTTTACAGTATGGCATAAATGAAATCAGATTGTCCCAATACAATTATAAGTTGTAAAAAATACACCATACGATGTAAAAAAAAAATAAAAGTATGATTCAGGAAAATTTACCCCATACTTATGGTGAAGTCCAAAAGTGGTTGCATACTGTAAGAAATTGTTCAAATATTGCATGAAATTTTACAATTATTGAATTCCGTTGTACGTATATCACCCACTCTACAGGTATGGCATTATAGCAATTATGTTTCCAATCATAAAAACAACTACTAGACTAAATTTCAAGGCGCAAGAAATAGTTTTTCGAATTTTGAAAAATTACATATTTGAGGGGGTATAACGGGTATTTTGGACCATTGGAATGATATGGCGTGGTGATTTTCGTACAAGATTGATGAAAAACAATTGTTTAAAAAAAATCAGCCCTCAAGAAATAAATTTTTAAAAAATTTAAAAAAAACATTTCCAACAAAGTATGGCGGGCCTAAACACCCACCGGAGAAGTATGGTATATAGCGAGCGTCGGATTTTTTGTTGTTAAAATACCGATAAATTGAAGAAATTTTGTGAAAGCAATTGTTTGACATCTCCGGATTTTCGAGCAATTTCAATTAATTATTCTGCAATTGCGACCCGCGTACCACCGGTAAGAACGTCATTTTCCTTTTCAATTTTTTACGTATATGAACTCCCCTAAAAGCGCCATACTGTAAGAAATTACTTTTTTTTTTTTTTTTTAAAGGGGATGATGGGACACAGGCGACTGTGTTCCATCATCTACCCTCATGGGCTCGCAAACTTAGTACATACACCCAGACTCAAGTAAAATCTTCGTAAAATTGTAATGAAATGTAATGGGACAATCACAAACACCCAAGGACTCGGTGGGAATCGAACCCACCGACTCCGCCAACGAAGACGGCATAGTGTTATCTATACCTCTCCGCCACGGAGCCGCTCTAAGAAATGACTTTACAAATCCTTCCAGTATATCTCGGTCTAAGACGATTGCGTGGTCTCAACCAGCCTACTCCTCCAACCGTACTGCTTCATGTCAACTCTGAAGTCTCAATCTGCCTACTCTCAAGAGTCAACTGGAGTAGGCATATTGAGACTTGGTTTTAATACCTTAAATTTATACACATGACGTCACGAAGTTTGTCACTCGTCCCCCCTTGTCATACGATATCACACTTTGTTGACCCCTTGCCTCTCCCTGAACGTGCGAATTGGTAATTTATGGATTACCAATTAGGATTGGCAGCGCCTAGGAGTCATATGGCTTTTGTGTTTTTCTCGAAAATAAAGAATTTCTTAATATGTTTGAATATCTTCTAATTTTGTCCATATCGTGTGAAAGTACTGAAGGACTTCAAGGAATTGAAAAATATTATTTATTTTTCTTATTAGGTATTACTTTTGTTGCTGTTTCACTATTTCGATATCACAAATCATGAAGTATCAATAATATAGACTTTATATATTGTTTTATATAACCACTTATATACAGTAGCTTGCCAAGAGAGTTTTAAATTTGTATGCGAAATTGAAAATTTATTCATATAAATTTCCAGTTTATTGGCTACAGGACTCACATTTTCACGATTCACATAATTCTTCAAATATTGATATTTTCCTTAAAAGTAGATGATGTTAGTGTAAAAAACGGAATTTTTTTATATATAGGCATGCAAAAATATTTTTGATGAACATTTATGCGATCTACTACAAAACATGAAACTTTTAAAAACAATACTCTTGACCAATTGGTCTATGTGTATATACAATGGAATTTTAAAATTGTTTTTGGTCTTATCAAATCTGATATCAATATTCGATGTCTTTCTTCGACTATGAAAATCTGAATCAACTTATTAGTTCAAAAAGATTTTTCAACTTTTCGTCTCTTCTATCTGTCAAAACATTTCATAATTTTTTTTATCAATATTCCGAAAGATGGATGTTTCATTAGTTATAAATAAACACTTAATTACTTGATTTTATCAAATATCTGCTTATCTGTAATTATTTCTTTGGTGTTCCAATTGGCGTCCCTATTTTATAATCGCAGAATTATGGCACTCAACCATTTTTTCATCAATTTGTCAAGTGTAATATTTTAAATTTTCTAAATCACATAAAACTTATATTGCCACATATTTTTCCTTATATCAAAAGATTAAAAACATGCGGCTAGTCAAGTTTTTTAGATCCTACTGCTCAAATTGGTGAAGATATAGGACGCACTGTCGTCTTAGTACACTGTATTACGAAATAATAATGAATATTATCATTGAACGGAGTTTATATACGAAAGTTCAATTGTACAAGCACTTCATCATGGTTTTAGTTTTGTAAGAATATGAGGACGGCATAATGAACTTCCAAAAATCTACTTTTCCCTTCTATTGATTTTGTTGTAGATTTTGAGCGTATTCTCCAAATCTTCGAAATACTCGGGTGGGTACTGCCTGCAACCCACTATAGCTTCCTTGAATTCTGCTTCTTGATTTTTTCGTTCCTGAGTATCGTCAAGTGCAGTGATAATATGAGTTTGAAGAAATTGATAATACTTTGGATATGTTTCTTTCATATAGAGATCCGTTTCTGAGAAGCAGTCCTCGTAGGTAATTGGCACTTTTGATATCCTGCTGGAAGCCTTCGAGGTAGAAGCTGGGTAAGAGATGGCTTCCTCCATATGTTTTTGACTTTCTGCAATTA
This sequence comes from Cynegetis impunctata, assembly GCA_030704885.1. Taxonomy (NCBI): domain Eukaryota; kingdom Metazoa; phylum Arthropoda; class Insecta; order Coleoptera; family Coccinellidae; genus Cynegetis; species Cynegetis impunctata. Next base: position 18,988 of record JARQZK010001672.1, on the reverse strand, counting down.
TGTCTTCACATAACATATCAAGTGATGAACTGTCAATGCTCGGTGCATCAAAAACCTGATATGATGACGTATCTAAAACGAAAATGGAACTTTATTCATTTCAACCGCCTAAGGAAACAAACTTGAAGCTGTAATAATATTAAATTAAATGTTTTATTAATGCGAACCAGAGAAAATTTAATTAATTATAATGCTGAATATTTCTTGTTTTCTTTTTGAATATTTTATAATTACATAAAGTGAACAAGGAAAATTCTTTAATAATTTAAAAATTATCAAACAACTTTCCAAGGGAGCTGGTTATTCGTATTCCGCAACGCAAAATCTGCATTCACAATCGAACGGTGAATTATAGAAATTGTCAAGTCACCCCGACTCAAAATCTGCATACAGCTGTTTCGATCTTATTAGATCTCATCAGTGCAGCTTATTTGACTCGGAGTGAATTAACAAATTTCTAATTGTTGCCCAATACAAATCGTGGTTAGTAACACTGTCTGGATAACAATCTAGAGCGCCCTCCCACCAAAGATATTGTGAACCAACAATTCACCGCTTATCGAAAATGCAGAAAATCGTCGCGTGAACACGTACCTCCTGATATGAAGATATCTACTCTACAACAGTGGTGTATATGATTCCAAGGCACAATAACATACTGATTCAAAACCTTTGGATGTACTCACGAGAGTACGCTCCGAAGATGCTAGCAGCGCAATACGCAAAATACAACAATCAAATCATGAAAAACATACTCGTTGACCATGGTCAATTTCATACATTACATAAAGTGAACAAGGAAAATTCTTTGATAATTTAAAAATTATCAAACAACTTTCCAAGGAGCTGGTTATACGTATTCCGCAACGCAAAATCTGCATTCACAATCATTTTCGATCTAAGCGGTGAATTGTTGGTTCCCAATACCTTTGGTGGGAGGGCGCTCTGGATTGTTATCCAGACAGTGATACTGACCACGATTTGTATTGGGAAACAATTAGAAATTTGTTAATTCACTCCGCGTCAAATAAGCTGCACTGATGAGATCTAATAAGATCGAAACAGCTGTATGCAGATTTTGAGTCGGGGTGACTTGACAATTTCTATAATTCACCGTATTTTTCTCATGATTTGATTATTCCATAATTATTCATTTTTTCTCTTATTGCGCCGTTTACATAGAGTTTTTATATTGGTTAATTGTAATTGATCAAGATATATTTTTTCTAAGTCATTGAAACTTTTGAGTGGAACAGTGAGTTGTGTGGTATCAATTTTCTGTAGATCAGTTCAAAACTTCCTCATATTAATGGCGTCGGTGAAGCACAAGGGTTGAAACTACCCAAAAACAGTTCTGTAACGCCAATTTGAGTCACAAATAATTCTCTCTAACTCAATTTATGTACAAAGTGAAATTCAGACATCTTAATCAAAATAAGCCTAAACATCGTGTTCAATTAGAAAAAATTTCTCCTCCATTCTAACAGTACCTTTCTTGAAATTTCGATATGTTGAAGGTTTTGACGGCTATAACCATAGTTTCGACCTTGAACGTACTTTGCATCAAAATATGAGACCTGTATCTCTATTGGGATCTTAAATTACAGCTGGCGTACTCTGGCGGCCAGATGGATTAAGTTTTTTATTTCCAACGTTAAATGCAATTGCTTGTACAAGTTTCTGATTTCTTACAAATTACGGCGCAAAGGGTGAATAATGAAAAGTGAATATTTTGCAAAACGCAGAATCAACAAGTCTAGAGAGTGCTGCTGCGTTGAAAGTTTCAATTCAAAAGCATATTCAAATGCTAGTGTTAGTGTTCATCGGTTTCCGACGCCAAAAAAATTTTGTAGAGAGAGAAAATCATTCTGGAGAAAAGGAAAAGATTGATTTATGGAAGATATGGAGAATCAATCTGAAAAATAATCATACAACTCCTAGAATGATGGCATATTCTTTGCATTCTAGGAAAGAAAATTACATTCTTTCAGGTAATTAACTCCTATGATTTAAATTAGGGGACAAGCTTGTACCATGGACAGAATTTTTTCGACACTCCATATTTTTGATGTTTTCATAATTGTAGAAAGAATTTCAAGCTTAACGTTAAGTTAACATTTGATATAACAGTATATTACAATGTTAATTGAATAAAACAAGCAAGAAGAAAATTTTTGGAGATTTTATTTTTAACTGTCTTTTGGCCCAGGGTAAAATCCCGTCCTTTACCTTGAACATAGTAGTCTTATTCCTTGGGCCACCTACAAAAATACAAAAAATGCAACAAATATTGTTATTATACTTCATTGTACTTCTCAAAGTCTACATCGAATACATATATGCCTTTTTGTCTTTCCGAAAGTCCAGCCTGACATGGTCGTGCAAGTTTGAGTAAATCTTCGATACCAATGTCAAAGTGTGGACCATTTGCTGGTGAGAATTCGCATCAGGTATTGAACCTTTGAAGAAGGATTTAGGGCCGTTATTTCAGCAATATAGAAAGGTACCATTTTCTTCCCCATTCATTAAGAGAAACAAAAATCTCCTACTGCCAAATCGGGAATTTTTATTTCTGTGCATGCACACTTGGCAATCTGCTACTGTATTATTTTTAAAATAATCTTCAGCATCTAAGTCGAAATCATCATGATCGACGACAATGTGTTCGTCATCTTCATCTGAAAATCTAAATAAAATACCTTGGACCATGTCTTGTACGATGGGCCGTGGCTGAAGGTACAAGAAACGTACGTCAATGGTTCAAGGTACAAATGTACTAAATTTAGGAAAAGAGCATTGTTCTAACCTGTAAAATGTACACATGTGAAATTGAAAAATTTAAAACTAATTTTCCTAGATACATAACTTAGATATAAGATACGCGGAAATTTTATTTGTGTACCATAAAACAGGGAAAAAATTATTTAAATCAGATCGACATACTTACATTTGGATGAATTCAGAACGAAATATTTTTCACACGGCAACAGCTTAACAGATATAAGTGAAATACAATGTGGCTTGTTGGCGGTGGGCATATGAACTAAGAGCCAAGATCTGACAAACAAATTCCGGTGAAATTCGAAATTATACTGGTGGGCCAAGGTACAAGGTGGGTCAATGTACAAGCCTCTCCTCTAAGGTTAGATCCTTATTAATGAAAATTCAAGATGCTGTAGTTAAAAGTAGAGTTTTGGAAAACAATTCTGTTCCTACATGTAATATTCCAAAAGCTTATTCTAAGGAAAAGAATTTGAAAGCAGACCGAGCACGTTCAGAAAGAAGAATTAATCGAGACGTTAAATCTGGTAATTAGCGAATACTCAAGATATCATTCAAAGTCTTTCAGCCGAAGTATTACATGTAGGATTGAAGTAATATCTCTACTTTTTTCTCCCCGTTTTGTAAACTCTCCATCAATTTCATGAGGTTTTTCCTGAAGTGAGAAATATTTAGACCAAAAAGCACTGAAGTTGACGATACATGTCCTCGACTTTTCTTTATTTTTTTCGAATTGTATGACGAATTTCGAACACACCTCCTCTGTATTTTCTATGGAGTAAGTTTTCACCTGCATATCGCTTCACACTTTCACTTGAAACTACCATTGTTATAAAAACTCAAAAAACTTTCAAATTTCACATATAAACCGTGTTCAAAGTTGGTTCTGAAGCGCCATGTTTTGACTTTATCACATAAGCTCCGCCTCTATATCAGACCCCAATAGCCCAGGATATTCTCGTCTTCCTCTCAACGAAATAATGCTTAAAACCAACAACACCGAGAGTATAAGGACTAGAGACTCTGACGTCAGAGTCGCGTGACGTAGGCACAGCGAGGTATAACAACAACACCGAGAATATAAGGACTAGAGACTCTGACGTCAGAGTCGCGTGACGTAGGCACAGCGAGGTATAAGCGAATTCAGCTTCACAGGTTAACCCTACTTTTTCAGTGTTTGTTTACTTCCTCACAGGAGCGAGGGTTTTTCTCCATAGTTTTTTTTTATGATTTGTTGTAACAGGGTTAATTAGTGTGCTATTTTTGTGTAGTGGTAGTGGTGTGTCACCGAAAAGAAATATTTAAAACGCCATATAGCTGCCGTGTACCGGGATGCCGCGGTAACTATAAAAATGGACCAAAAGTACACCTTTTCCGTTTTCCAACGGATGAATGTCTCCTAAATGGGTGGCAGCTATTCACAGGGAAAGTTTTTCTCCATCGAAGTTCTCTAGGGTCTGTGAATTACATTTTGCCAAGGAAAATATAATCACTTCCATAGCTGGCGAGTATATAACTGTTAGTTTAAAAATTCCTAGACTAAAGCACGATGCTGTGCCCACCAAACTCCCAACTTGTCCTTATTTATCGAAAACAATTAAATAATAATCAAAAATAAAAGTTTTGCGAATGCAATTAGAAATAGTAAAATCGAATTTGAAGCTTGTGAAAAAAGATCTTCATATTATGATTTTGAACATTTTCTTAATGTTTTAAACTCATTTCAACTGGCTGGTTCAGAATAAATGATACTAGTAAAGTCACATTATTCAGATTGAAATATTCTCCTGGGCCTCTAATGACGTACTTACTCTGTAATAATAAGCTCCGATTTAAAAGTCGAAACATTTTTATATGAATGCGAAATACAAATACTGCGAAACGAACTTGAACCTGATTCGAAGGCTCCCTTTACTTCCCATAATATATATAGGTAAGTGAAATCAATGATTTGTTGCATAATATCGACAAAAACGCTGAAAAACTTGTTCCTTAAAAAGCGATGAAGTTGAAAAAGTTTTAAAACATATTTCCAGTTTATTAGATTCATTGGCGTTGAATATGTTAGATGTTGAGGACAGTTTCCAAAATAATTCATCTTTAGCTGGAGCTTTAGCTTTTTTATCTGAGCAACTGAAATTACGTACATCGAACAAGGCAAGATATCGGTATTCGAATAACACTTTATCCCAAAGACGTTATCGTACGAATAGTTTTATATGCATATATAATATTTAACAAAATTTTAGATGATTTCGAGGAAACTTTTTTAAAAGTTCATAATAAACGGGCATTTGTTACTTAATATATTTTGAAATTTCTTTCAGAAAACGACCATCACATAATGGTAGCAAATGTAATATTCATACAATTCATGAGATTGCAAAAATTGTGATTACCTGTACAGTAAAAACACTCGTTAAAAATTACTGTGAAAAATCGAACGACAGTTTTGGTAGTAATGGTATTCGCTTTGAAATTTTGTATATCCATAATAAAATCGAATGGGGTAAAAATAAGGGCTCAGTTGACGACTGGTACTCTCTTTAAACCGGAAGCCCTTCAAAAATTTCAAAAAAACCTAATGCTTTTGCGGTTCGCGTTATCCAACGCACAACGATGTGACTTCGGGTCTGCCTGCCTGTTGTGACGTCACTAGGCAGCCTCGAGTCCTTATATTCTCGGTGTTGTTGTTAAAACATGATATTTCATCATGCAGACTTACCTTCAGTGGAAAGAGATTCGACAGTATCAAAACCAGTAGAGTTCACTTTTTGTTTTTCTAACACTAGTGTTCCTATAGAATCAGTAGTAGACTCGGTTGGACTCAAGTATCTAACTGCAACTTCTTCTTGGAATGATACTCGCTTGTCTTCTAACTAGAAGAATAATTGATGTATTAATACACTTTGCTTTTAAGAATCTTAAAATGATCCAAAAATTAATAATACCTTATTACCAACAGATTACGTTTTATTTTTAACTCGGGATATAAATTGAAGTACAATAGTGTTAATATGTCATCATCTTGCGAAAAGTGAAACAAAAATTGAAATAAATTGAATTTTTCATGTAAAATGCTTAACATTATTGAAACTGAAGTTTTTTGTTGGTTCTATTATTTGTGGAGTGTCATGATGCTTTGGTATTTGTGCTATATGATGAGCTTAATCTCAAGTTATTGCTTTGTATTTTGAATTGGTAATTGTCGAATAGTTGAAATTTCATTGTAATCAATATGGAGTTTTTATCAATTCATTGAATACAACCTTGTTGAAAGCCATAAGTAAAATAAATTACACATTACGGAGAAGCTTTGAGTCCCTAAAATACTTTTAGAATTTTCTTTATATATATATATATATATATATATATATATATATATAAATAGATTATTATTAACTACGACATTGAATATGTCAGAGAACAAGTGACAATTAATAAAAGAAATTTGATTTTTTAACTACATATGTAATATTGTCTTCTCTTTCCTAGAATTTCATTAAAAATTTGTAAACACAATATTTCTGAAAAAAGAGTTCGTAATACCTTCATTGGTATTTTATATTCATTAAAACAATTTTTGCTAAGTATGTATGAATATAAAAAATTCTTGAACTTATTATGTTGATTATCGCGAAATATCAGTTTCATGACCATCATCAGGCAGATTTTCAATAGAATTAAATATAGAACAAATTTTGTCTCTGATATAATTATTATCTCTCCAGGGCGTGAGGAGATACTGATAGTGTTATTAGATATAAAGGCTTATCAAGAAAGAACATCAAGGAACATTAAAATAGATTTTCCAACTTGATACTTTAAATGTTCTAGGAATAGGTTATGGTTTCAATATATTAAATATAGGAGAATAAATCAAGTCAACCTGACCGTTCACCAAGTAATTAAAGTTTGCATTGTGATTGATTATAAATATTTCCAATGATTCTAAGAAATTAATTTTGATTGGAAATTATCTATTTGTGGAAACAGTAAGAGGTTTTCCCTCTACCTTGTTGCAAACGATCGACCAGTTTAACCTTTATATACCTCCTCACATTCAGCATGTCAACTTCTAAACTTTCATTGAAAACATGCCTACTCAACTTACGTACGTATATATCCTCATCCAAAAACAAAGACATCTGAAAAATTAATATCTTCAACTCATTTTGGTCCGCTAAAGGATAATAATTGCTAATGTCATACCTAAATGTGATATCCAAATAAATTTCAAATGTTTAAAAAAACCCTGAAAATTTTTATTTAATGCCAATGAAAATTTCAATGTTCACTAGTTCTCAAGTTAATTTGTCATACATGTAGAGGACTGTATGAAGGTTAGACAGCTCACAAAAATAGTCGAAGAACACCAACAATATTTTTCGAAATATAAAACAGTTATTCATAAATGAGCTTGAATTATTAAAAATTTTTAGAAATTTACAAACTCATGCATAATACTGAGGGTAATGTCCTTCTGAACGATCAAATAAACTTGATTTATTCTCCTATATTTGATATCTTCAAACCATAATGTATTCCAAGAACATTTAGAGCATCAAGTTGGAAAAACCAATTCAATAACTCATCCTGGATTTCAAGTTAGCTGTATAAAATACATTTTTCATTTATATACTCAGTCTGCCCGATGATGACCATATGAACGAAGTTGCAACATCACTGTTTAACCGTTATATTTGGTGATAGACATCGCAAAATCTTGTTTTGTTTGTATTGTTGATGATAAATTATCACGTAGTAACGACGGATTCCATCAACTAATTGATGTTTCGTGTGCAGAATTCACAAGTCCAGCGAAAGATTTGCGTTTGAAATCTTCGAAACTTTCAAATTTATTTTAGTACTTATTGAAATGTTAGTAGGAGGTATGAAATTATTAAATTTTTTTGGATTTTAACCTACTTCCAAGGGTGCTCCGCTAATACGCCTACTTCCCTTATGTTGATTAAGGTGTTGTAAATGATCTTCGTTTTCCTTATCTATCTAGAAAATATTAACTGATCACTTATTCATTCCTGCAATTTCTATCTTACCGATGAATTTTGGAGATTTGACATATCAATACGTCAGTAATAATTAATTGGTGGCTGCACATTCAAAGACCTAAAATGTTGCTGAAAATTTAAAAATTCCATATTTCCATTTGGTGATTGCTTTCTGAAAATATCCAGTATTATTTCCAATATTACTCGAATAATTTCGAGGCCATTAATAATAGTTCCAATCTAATTTATTTCAACATTCATCAGAAATTGCTTTGAAGTGATGTGATGGTTTCGAGTGATTATACTCTTGAAATTTTGACGTTTAGCTCAAACTGACATAATGTAAGTCATTTCCATATATCCACAATAAAATAATGACATCGTTTCATCACTTTGACATTAAAGTGAAAGATAATCATTCAATGCAATGATCATCGAGTATCATAATAGCTATTTATGATATTAGTGTTAAAAGTGATACTTGTGAGTGGAGAATTATTATATATGAGTATATATATATATATATATATATATATATATATATACAGGGTGTCCTACCGTGAAAGAACGCGATCTGTATATGGAAAAAAATTTTGAAAATTTGACAGTATACTAATGTCGATAGGGGAAACTCGACTAAAATATTCTCAAGATGATGGCACTTCCGGTTATACCGAAAGTAGATATTAAGTTGCTTATTTTAAATGAGACACCCTATGTATTAATACATTTTTAGATTTTACGCAAGATTCTAGGCAGATTTCATGCATATATCCTATACCTAAGTCTAAGCGTTTTGGACATATTTAGGTTTTTATGTCAAAAATGACGATTACAAGCCCTGATAAAATTGTTCCTATAAGGAAGACCTTATTACTAACTTTAGTTTGGACTCCTTGTTGAAAAAGACCTACTCTAATAGATTTCGTATAATATTTGGATAGGTAACTTGTCATACATGGTGTTCAAAAAATAAAATCTAAAATGAGATTGAGAAAACTGTCAAAAAAAAGCATCAAAAATTGAAGTAACTTTGTACAAGGTTATCTATACTTAAAATTTTTAGTTTTCGAAATATTGCCAATTTAATATTTTTATATGACGATTATGCCACGACCAAGTTACTCTTAGTTGGCTATGACGTTGGCATCATGAAACAATAAAACTCTAAATAAATATTTGATCACATCATTTGAAAATTATTAAAATTCATGCCGGGGCGCTTAAATTATACGTACGAAGATTATTTGAACTTATTTATTATTTATGGACAATGTGATAAAGCGTTATGAAGAACATGTGAAAAATTTGCAATCCGATATCCGCAAAATTAAAAGCCAACGAGAAAGGCTGTAATGAAAATTATAGAAAATTTCAAGAACTTTGGATACGTCAAGACAGTAGTGCAAATAAATAAACCTCTCCTTAATGATGAGAATATTCAAATTATCGTTCGACTGGACTTTCCTCAGTCCAAAGTTCTTGAAATTTTTTATAAATTGCTTTACATTCTTTCTCGATGGCTTTTGTTTTTGAGGATATCGGATGGCAAATTTTTCACATGTTCTTTTTTTTTTAACTTGAGGGGCCTACAGTTTAACGCCGGTTCCGAACGGCCAATGGGCTTGTAAACTATGTACATTACCCAACAATATTTAATCATATATAACCACTTAATTCTGGACATACACAACACCCAAGAGCAAGGTGGAACTCGAACCCACAATCCTCGGTTTACAAACGGTACAAGGGGGTACACCTTACCGCTGGTCTACCGAGGCCTCTCTCAAACGTTCTTGATAACGCTTTATCACATTCTCCATAAATAATAAATAAGTTTAAATAATCTACGTACGTATAATTTAAACGCCCCGGCATGATTATTCATAATGTTTAAATTATGTAATCAAAAATTTATTTAGAGTTTTATTGTTTCATGATGCCAACGTCATAGCCAACTAAGAGTAACTTGGTCGTGGCATAATCGTCATATAAAAATATTAAATTGGCAATATTTCGAAAACTAAAAATTTTAAGTATAGATAACCTTATACAAAGTTACCTTAATTTTTGATGCTAAATACTACAAAATAAGAAAAATTGGAGGTTTCCATTTGAAAAAATTGATTTTTGACAGTTTTCTCAATCTCATTTTAGATTTTATTTTTTGAACACCCTGTATGACAAGTTATCCAAATATTATACAAAATCTATTAGAGTAGGTCCTTCTCAACAAGGAATCCAAACCAAAGTTAGTAATAAGGGCTTCCTTATAGGAACAATTGATAATAAATTATATCAGGGCTTGTAATCGTCATTTTTGACATAAAAACCTAAATATGTCCAAAACGCTTAGACTTAGGTATAGGATATATGCATGAAATCTGCCTAGAATCTTGCGTAAAATCTAAAAATGTATTAATACATAGGGTGTCTCATTTAAAATAAGCAACTTAATATCTACTTTCGGTATAACCGGAAGTGCCATCATCTTGAAAATATTTTAGTCGAGTTTCCCCTATCGACATTAGTATACTGTAAAATTTTCAAAATTTTCCTATGTGTAGTTTTCCATATACAGATCGCGTTCTTTCCCGGTGGAACACCCTGTATATATATATATATATATATATATCTTTATATATATATATATATATATATAATATATATATATATATATATTATATATATATATATATATATATATATATATATATTTATAAAGAAATAAAAAAAAAAATTGTTTTTTTAGTTTCTATAGGAACCCCTCTGTTATATTCAATTTTCGTATTGTTTTGTAATACCGTAGTTTAGTACGAGATGAAGTCAATGTTATGACGAAACGCGTTTACTCAATAGATTTTTATTTCAACCTGTGAAAAGTTAGTTTTTTTTTCAATTTCTTTATAAAGTTATGAATGTGAACTTTCACCAAGTAAATGCCCATTCCATTCAATATATATATATATATATATATATATATATATATATATATATATATATATATATATATATATTCTTAGACGAAATAAGGGATTTTTTATTAGCTATTTTTTTATTGAAAAAAATTACTACGGCACTGGTTTAAGAGTGCCCCTAAATAGGTATCACCATAATTTCATAAAAAAATATTCATCCATAACAAAGTTATGAGAACTCATAATTCGAAAACTCATACTAAATATTCACAAAAAAAAACACCCAATATCAACAGATAGCCATAGACATATTCTATTTAATGATTTCAACAATAATGTGTCACCAGATAAATACTCTACAAACCTGTCTAGCACTTCTAAAGTCATCTCCCGAAAGGTGTATAATTTCAATTTTCTCTCTTACGCCATGGCAACTAAGATGTAAATTGAAAAATCTATTACGTCTTAGTTTTAGTTGATTTGCGTGAAAAATTGAATGTGAAAAAAAATATTTCCATGGCTATCTGTTGATATTGGGTGTTTTCTTGTGATTGTTAACTGTGAGTTTCCGAATTTCTAATTTTCATAACATTGTTATGAATGGATATTTTTTTATGAAATTTTGGTCATACCTATTAAGGGGCACGCTGAATCTAGTGGCGTGGTAATCTTTTCAATAAAAAAATTGCTAATGAAAAAACCGAATTTCGACTGAGAAAAAATATCGTAGTATGCCCTGAAAATTGGAATAAACATTTCAAATTTTGTCCCAAGGTAGACCTTTATATATATATATATATATTATATATATATATATATATATATATATATATTTATATATATATATATATATATATTTTTTTATATATATATATATTAATATATATATATATATAAAAATATATATATATATATATATATATATATATATATATATATATATATATATATATATATATATATATATATATATATATATATATATATATATATATATATATAGATTTATATATGTCGCTCGTTTCGCAACTCAGCGACCAAAATGAAATAACTTTTAACACAAATATCATACACTTTTTTTTTGTACACATTTCCTATTATGGTAACAAAATAAAAGTCGAAATCGCATACTTTTGATATCTCTTGACAACTAATTATTTTCGATTTTTTAACAAGCATTCCCTATGTTGTGCTAATCATCGTAATTAATAAGTGACAACAACAGTTCATAAATAGTTTTAAAAATGTCAGTCGATAAAAATACTTATCCATATAAAAGTGATGATTTGTTACCAATGGACATTGAAGAGGCTGCAAAAAGAGCCTTACTAGAAAAAGTCACGCTAGCAGTACGAAATTGCATATGCTAATTTTATCGTCTGGTGTAGATTGAAGAACATAGGAGGAAACTTCAGGGAAACTGTCGTTAAGAATGTTCGTTTATAAGAATTTTTCTTTTAACACTACGTGTTAAAAATATTTTTAACACGAGTGCAAAACGTCACTTTTAATGGCTAGTGTACAAAAGAGTTATTTAATCACAAAATCTGATCGCAAAACTTCAACTAAAACTCATGGAAACTTATAACATTCCAAACGAAACTCAGATTTAGCAATAATAGAAATTTTTTCACATGGAAATGTTTTTTGTATTATATCCATAAATATAGAAGAAATAGTAGCTAATATTGTTTCACTGAAGTAACATACACAATCACTCGAATGCATATCAGGCATTAATGAAAAATTTTATTCAAATTTGAAACAAAAATTTACTTCTAACCATATACTATCATAGACAAAACTGAAATTTTGTCGATAATGCCAAATATTTTGTTTTTGAAACGAAAACATGCTAATGATTGCCATTTGAATTTTAGTGACACAAAAGGACGTTCCGAATCTGCGATTAACATGTTCAATACATGTCCGCACATATGTGGGTCTATGCTCCTCTGTTATGACAAAAACATAGGTGTTTGGGTCCTAGACATGTCCGCATTCAGGCAGGGCCCAGAATCGGAACATACATATTGGTTAAAGACGACATGACTTTTATTTTTGAAAATCTCAATTTCAGTTGCTTGCTTCGCTCAATATTTGCAAACAGCAGATTGCATTGCATACCTAGTTATTATTATCATTCACTTTTTGTTAGTGTGTATTTTCTTTGAATGCCTGACATTTATGCCAATGTTCGAGGTTAAAGGTGAGCAAACCGGTGACATTTATTTGCGTTGCCATGATAGCCGTCAGGCCTAGAATGAAAAGTTATGTTTGTACTAATTGAGTTTTTCTAGTTTTTTGCCCAAAAGTCTTGAACCGCTAGAGATAGGTATTATATTATATTATACTTTCAGTTGAGGAATATGTTCTTTCTTTGAATTCTGCTATAAAATATAGGGTGTCTCATTTGAAATTAATGCATAAATTTCACTTTTATGTTCTACCCAAAGAACATCATTTTGTGAACACCCTGTATGAGATACCATGACCTTTATAATTTATTGTATTAACCTAACCTTATATGATTCTCTAACAAAAATTTCAGGGCTCCAGCTGTGATAGTTGAGAAAAAATAAATTTTTAATTCGGAGATGTTTGTCGCCAAATTTTTCAAATGATAATTTTTATTTTGGAAATGGCTCAAGATAGGTATGTCATATGTTTTATATAAAAGTTTCAAAATGTTCCACAGAATACAAATATATTAAAATATGCGTGGTGTGCCATTTGAAATAACATAGTGAGCATAAGTTACTCGTAGATCTGGCAACGTTGCAATGATATTAATATTTTCCTAGTGTAGATCATAACCTCTTATACGTGTAGCATGAATTTCAAGTCGTTAACTTCTCTCCTTCTCCAGATACTTCTAATAGGCTATCGAATTTGGGGAACCCTTTATATATATATATATATATATATATATATATATATATATATATATATATATATATATATATATATATATATATATATATATAATATATATTATATATATATATATATATATATATATATATATATATATTTATTTATTTATTTTCCGGTACATATTGGCATCCAAGCGGCTCCAATCCAATCAAATGAGCCGGAATTTGGTGGCTGGAATTGTTTTCGTTGCAAAACGAAAATATCAAAATTTCTTTGCTTGTACAGCTTCTGTAGATTGATATAGGGGGTTGAAGTTTGTTACGTACATTGGGTTTATATTGACTTGAAATCTATGTGGGTTTGTGGATGATTATAAATGTTATTGCATAGTTACTATGGTTAATAGGAATAATATTTTTAATTAATATCTGGAGTTGGCAAAAGTCAGTGAAAATTGACAATTCAATTTGATTGTTATAAAAAATGATAAAACTGATTTAGAAAGAGAATAATTATATTAAATTGTTATTTTCAAATTCCGCAGAGTAATATAATTATTAGATATTTGATTGTTATGAAAAATGATAAAACTGATTAAGATAGAGAATATTTATATTAAATTGTTATTTTCAAATTCCGCAAAGTAATATAATTATTAGATATACTGTGGTAGTGAGAGTAAAGTGGATGATTTTAAATGTTATTGCATAGTTACTATGGTTAATAGGAATAATATTTTTAATTAATATCTGAAGTTGGCAAAAGTCAGTGAAAATTGATAATTCAATTTGATTGTTATAAAAAATTATAAAACTGATTAAGAAAGAGAATAATTATATTAAATTGTTATTTTCAAATTCCGCAAAGTAATATAATTATTAGATATACTGTGGTAGTGACAGTAATGTGGATGATTATAAATGTTATTGCATAGTTACTATGGTTGATAGGAATAATATTTTTAATTAATATCTGGAGTTGGCAAAAGTCAGTGAAAATTGACAATTCAATTTGATTGTTATAAAAAATGATAAAACTGATTAAGAAAGAGAATAATTATATTAAATTGTTATTTTCAAATTCCGCAAAGTAATATAATTATTAGATATACTGTGGTAGTGACAGTAATGTGGATGATTATAAATGTTATTGCATAGTTACTATGGTTAAAAGGAATAATATTTTTAATTAATATCTGGAGTTGGCAAAAGTCAGTGAAAATTGACAATTCAATTTGATTGTTATAAAAAATAATAAAACTGAATAAGAACTCGTACTAGATGAAGTCAATGTTATGATGAAACGCGTTTACTCAATAGATTTTTATTTTAACCTATGAAGAGTTAGTTTTTTTTATTTCTTTATAAAGTTATGAATATGAACTTTCACCAAGTAAATGCCAATTCCATTCAACGAAAATGTTTATTTCGCCTAAAGACACTTGCATCGATTTAACTCAATAAACTTATGAATTTCCAACATTCTTTTTTCTTATTTTGTGAGAGGTTCAGGGGTGCAAAAGTCTTCTAACAAATACTTTTTCAACGTTGATCCTTCCAACAAAAAGCCCAAAACGTATCGAAAAAATTTCACAGATATCAAAAAAACTCGCCCTGCCGGTGGGATGTCTATTATTTTCGTATAAAATACGACTAAGAAATATTTGATAATTTCGAAAGCTTTCATTGATTATCAGATTGAAAAATGAAAAACAATATATAAATATATATATTGGGTTGACCTAAGAAACTACAGTGACTGAACTAATAGTTTATCATTCATAATTAAGTGATTTAACTTCATTTAAAATATTGTCACTATCCAATGATATATCAAGATTAAAATAAGTTTAAAATTATTTACTCACCTCATTCGTCTTTGATGAATGTACTGGAAGCGAAATCTCAATTTTTTTCCGGTTTTCATGGAATATTTTCTTCTCCAAATTCATATTTATTTGGGGGATATATCTTCAAATAATAAATAATTCTTTTCACTCGGTACCGTCAGAGGAGTGCTAATAAAAGTGAACGGAGGTTTCTCCAAACCAACCTTAGAAAGCAGCTTACGAATGATGGGAAAGATGCTATATAACAGTCAGATGTAATTTGTAATCTGGGTATTAACCCATATTTATGACCAACCGAAAATATAATACAAGAAAAATCTGTTGAGTATGGTTGCAACTTCTCGTTGATTACTTGATTCATTTGGGAAATTATTGTTTGTTTATATTTATGGAAAAGTGGGATTTATTCAATTCTGTTTTTTTCTTGTTCAACCATAGCTATGGTTTTATATTTCATTATTGGCTAAGTTGGGTATAGAATTTATAGAAGAGAAACCTACCTAATTATTTCGAGTTTTAATTTCAATTCAAGTGGATTTATTCTTATACTAGGAAGAACAGAAGCGAATAATTATGCAATTTTATATCTAGCAGATAAAACTTGTTCTTTTCATTGTTCATAAAATTGTTGAGTCGGTAATAGTTTGCATTGATTTCGTGATTCAACTCAATTATTATAATTGGAAAAATTATATAAATATAATAATTTTGAAGGTGAAATTATACTTCACGTTCGTGGGATGAAATAAAAAACTTTTTTTTGATATTAATATTTAATCATTTGAAACAGAAATATCTATTGAGGTGTTCATAAAGGCGAAACGTAGGTATGCCATATAATGGAAATAATGGCGTGAATCTTGAAAACCGGTGAATTATTATTCCTTGAAAGGTTCCAGCTCTCTAGCACATTATTCCCTGAATACTATTTATACAGGATGTCCCAGATAGAACTTTACACCTTATTTCGTTCACTATGAAGTATTGAGAGCATTAAAAGCAGGTATATTTTCAATTTCAGGAAGACATTGGTTACATTATTGTATTTAAAAATGGCATCGGAGAGCCTGTAATACATCAAACAAAAGTGCGTTGGCTCTGATTCGTGAAAAAAATTTTAAACTCATGATTCGTTTTCAGAATTGAAAAACACGAATTTTGTGATTTTGAATTCAAAATTGATTCATCATTTTTGGGGACATCAGAAATCAGTGGGTTTTGCAAGTCAAAATCTCACAACCTCAAGGCAAAGTATTCTGGAAGAATTTCAGAATTTAACTCCAGAGATTTTTGAAACTGTAAGCATATGTTTAGCAAACAGGCATTTATTGGAATTAATTTTGAATTTCAATAGACCATTTTAAATTTAAAAATTCAAAATTCGTAAGATTCTTTTTTTCTCTGAGAACAAATCAACTTAATGTTTTCCCATGAATCCAGAGTCATTTAAAAAAAAACTTTTGTACATGGTATTACGCCCCTCTTGCATTTTAAAATTTGAAACTTCATCTACTTGGTACTGACAACTGCAAAATAAGTAATAATGTCCTGTTCTTGGAATTTCATTAATACTTTAACAAAATATTTAAGTAGAAAACTTCATCTGGGACATCCTATATGTATTACTATGTCGTGAAAAAATTAGGTCAGTTTAATGGGAGCGTTTTCATTCGAGCGTAAACGAAGGTAACCAATTTTAATTTATTTCCAAAATAAGAACTTGCTTGGCAATGCGAATCGACTATTTGATAATATTTATGTGACATGACGAAGATTTCCAAAAATAAACGGTCGATCTTTCGCCAAATCTCTACGACAACTTATCATCCCATCTTCGGGTCAGGTACGTTATTTCAATTTCGATAAAAATATTCCCGTTGATTTATTCGATGGTATATTTAGACAGTTATTTCGATATCTCGAATAACAAAGTTGTAAGCGGTTTGTCATAGGTACGATAATTTTGTTCAAAATCATGTCATTAGATACGCGAACTGAGATTCACAAAACATGTGCGAAACATTTATCACTATTCATTTCGCATATTTAATAATTGTATGTAGATGTCGCTTGCAATAATAGAATGAACTAATGAAAATACATAGATTAACATTTGTGAAGCATTTGTTTGACTCTAACTATTATGTCAATCAGTATTGTGATACTCTTGGAAAGAGCCCTGAAATATATGTTGGGATAAACACACTAAGCGCGATGTGCATATATTTTATGCACAGTCGAACCTTTCGATTTCGCGATGTGCATATAATTTATGCACAGTCGAACTTTTCTATTTCGCGATGTGCATATATGTTATGCACAGTCAAACTTTTCCATTTCGCGATGTGCATATATCTTATGCACAGTCAAACTTTTCCATTTCGCGTTGTGCATATATCTTATGCACAGTCAAACTTTTCCATTACGCGATATGCGTATTTTTATATACAGCTTTCTTGCTAATTTGAAACGACGTACAACCAAAGGTAATTCATTATTGTTTGTACCTAGCGAGTTGAAACTAAGTTACACCCTGTTTTCTATTATTTTATTTATTCAACACAATTTATTTCCAACCTGATGATATATTTGACATAATATTATATATAAACCAATTATAGAGGAACTACAAATAAATGAGCAACAGCAAACTAATATTAATATATATATATATATATATATATATATATATATATATATATATACTATATATATATATATACATATATATATATATATATATATATATTGTATATATATATATATATATATATATATATATATATATATATATATATATATATTATATATATATATATATAACTTTATAAAGAAATAAAAAAACTAACGTTTCACAGGTTGATATAAAAGTCTATTGAGTAAACGCGTTTCGTCATAACATTGACTTCATCTCGTACTAAACTATGGTATTACAAAACAATCTATTTATACAAAAATTGAATATAACATATGGGTGCCTAGTGAAACTAAATAACAATAAGCAATTCATTCAGAGCTATTAGTAGGTACCTACATTGAACAAATTAAGGAGCGGAGAAGGGTTTACTTCAATCTGGTCGTTAACTAAATTTCCGGAATTTTTATATTTATTGATGTATAGGGATTCCCAATAGTTGGTTTTATGGAGACTATTTTCAAATTGTAATATATTATAATTGTGATTAAAGGTATGGTTTTCTTGAATAAGATGGCACGCATAATTAGTATCTGTTTTCTGCTTAATATAGCTACGTTGGTGTTCGTGTATTCGAGTTTTGAAATTTCTAATTGTACGTCCTATATAGAATTTTTCACAATCGTTACAGTCGAGTTTATAAACACCAGTACGTTCATCTCTATGAATTTTTGATTTGTTGTTATTAATCAATTTTCCAATGCTATTATTGGTTTTATATGAAATTTTGAAATTTTGTTTTCGAAAAAGCAATTTCAGGTTTTCGGAAGTTTTGCCCAAGTATGTTAAACTGTTAAATACTCTACTTTTTTCGGATATAAGTGGGTAAATTTCTGAAATTGCTATTTTGTATTTT